>CAJNDT010000444.1:165000-208021 GCA_905221615.1 Symbiodinium sp. CCMP2592
CACCCATATGGTGTGGGCTCTCGGGTGGAGCTTGAGGCCGCAGCGCAACCACGCATACTGTGCAGGGTCGGAGGATCTCCAACTCTGAGGCCTTTGATTCAAATTGCTGGGATAAACCTGAAATTGAAACTCTTCCCCAGAGACTCCAATATCCCTTAATTAAGGAAGATACCTTAAATTATAATAGGATCCCTACTATAATTTAAGGTATATTCCTTCATTAAGGGATATTGGGGTCTCTGGGTCGACCTTGAACTTTAAGACCAGGCCTTGAACCTTAAACCCCAAACCCCACACCCTAAACCCTGAAACCGGGACCTCACCCCCCCCCAGGACCTTAATCTTACCTTTGGCTAGTAGGGAATGGAAGAATGGTAGTAATAGTAGTTGTAATTGTAACCCATTCCTCCATTCCCTACTAACCAAAGGTAAGTTAATTGAAGAAGCTTCCGCGTGAGACCTGGAAGGACCATCCAAGGCTTCGACTCCTTATATGCAGGGAGCTCAGTATGGGAGTTTCCAAAAACAGGGGACCCCAATATAGTACCCTAAATAGTAGGATCCTTGTTATAAGGGCCCCCCAAATAAGATACTACCCACATTTTCGGATACTCCCGTATACTGGAGATCTGCCCCAAGGGTGTAGACTCTTGGGCATAGGACATAGGGCTTTGGGGTTTGGGGTTTAGGCCTCAGGGGTTGGTTTAGGGATTGGGGGAATTAGGGGCTCAGGGTTTAGTGTTTGGGTTTCTTTGGGGTATCTCAGCGTGGAGCCATCACGGGCTTGCCAAGGATCTGAAGAAGTTTCCGGAGCATGATACGGTTGATGATATAAATCCTGCATTACCTTAAGGATCCTAAACTATGGGAATAATGGTATATTCCTTATTATGGGTGATGCAGGATTTATATCATCAGCCGTATTTATGAAGTCCCCTGCAGTACTGAGGCTTTCGAGGTTCCGACTTCAGGCTCGGGGCTTTGGTTTAGGGTTTTTGGGATTTTCGGGTTAGGGGTTGAGGGTTTGGGTTTAGGGTTTAGGGTTAAGGGTTCAGGATTTGGGTTTAGGGTTTAGGGTTTAGGGTTTAGGGTTAGGGGTTTACGGGTTTAGGGGTATAGGATTCTAGGGTGTCTGGTTTGGGTTTTTTTGTGTCGGCCTCAAACCCTGACCCCTAAACCAACTAAATGCTGGGTTCCAGATTCCGGCTGCTGTCGCTGGGGGTACCTTGCTGTGAAGAGAAGTCGTGCTTGTGCTTTCTGGAAGGGGGCCTTTGTGCAGAAACAAGCCCGGCTGTTCCACGCGGCATCCGAAGACAAGTCTGGATTGTGGCGTTCGTATGCTTCTGTGATCAATATTGCCATCAAGCCTGCCGCGGGCAGGATCAAATGTCAAATTACAGCGAAGAAGGGTTTAGGGTAAGCAGCGTGGTCTCCGACCCAAGGCAAACAAACATGCTTTTTGTTTCAAAATCCTTGCGCAAAGCAGCCAAAAGTTGTTCTTCCGTCCCAGGTTGGAGTTCTTGAACTTGAAGCAAACTCTTAGCTGTGTAGGCACTTCTTCCTCGCGCCGTTTGGGAGTTTCCAAACATAGGGGAGCCCCCCAAAAAAGCTTAAATAGTAGGATCCTTATGATAGTACAACAAAATACGGTACCCCTAATTTTCGGAAACACCCATTTCTCGGCCGAACCATACCCGCGCAAGCCCGAGGTGATGATCACATCCATCAAAGGGAGCATCGCAGCCTTGTTTTGGAGCGTGATTCTGTCCCCGGGCTGCTATGAGGAGTCACAGGGGTCTTTCTTCTTCTTCGGGTTAGCCTAAACCCTAAACCCTAAACCCTACGAGGAGTCAACGGGGTCTGTCTTCTTCTTCGGGGGCCTAGCCTAAACCCTAAACCCTATGGGGACACAGGGGTCTCTCTTCTTCTTTGGGGGCCTTCGGTGGGATGTCTCCCAAGATCGCTATGGCAGCCATGGGCGGCTCGAAAGTCGCCTGGAAGCTTGAAGCCGCAACATGGAAGGGTTTCCGAAACTTAGGGGTACTTTTAACGGGATCCATGAGGGTTCCTTAAAGGGATCTATAAGGGTTCTACAAAGGGTTTAGGGTTTAGAGTTTCCGAAAATTAGGGGTACCCTATCCTGGGGTCCTTATAATAAGGATCCGACTATTCGGAGTACTATATTGGGGTCCCCTATTTTCGGAAACTCCCACATGCCTCAACCCTACATATCCCAAATAGATTCCCCAAAATAACAGAATGCCTATTATAAGGACATCAAAACAAGGTAGCCCTAATTTTCCGAAACTCCTAAACTACTATTTGCTTAAGAACCCCCCAAAAGATAAAACACAAATATAATCCCTATATTATCCCTATAAGGAGTATGTTTTTTTTTTTTTTTTTTGGGGGGGTGGGTTCTTAAGCAAATAGTAGTAAATATCCCAAATCCTAGCCTCTCGAAGGCTCCAGGTCCTTTGAGGCCTTCAAGCGGCTTCAGAGACTTTGGAGCACGCCTGTCCGGTGCTTTCAAGGGATCTATAGGGTTCCTTAAAGGGATCTATAGGGTTCCTTAAAGGGATCTATAGGGTTTAGGGTTTAGGGTCTACTATGGGACGTAGTAACTAGGGTTATAATTAAGGTAGCTATACTTATAACTACTTATAACCCCAATTAAGGTACTTACAACCTTACTTACTAAATCCCATGAACCTCCAAGTAGGGAATCGTGGAATGGATCCCGATAGTAGTCCCTATATAATCCCCAGTGAATAGTCTCCATAATCCATTCCCCCATTCCCTACTAAGAGCCAGACAGTTGGAACACGGGCCAATTGAAGTTTCAGGGACATGTGGAAGCGCTGTTCTGGACCCTAGAGATTTAGGGTTTAGGGGTTGAGGGTTTAGGGGTTTGGTCTGTTAAGGGTCCTATAGCTAGGGATTTGGGGTGGCCTTATGGGTTCGGTTTCAGGATATCCCACAATCCTCAACCTGAAATCAATTTTACGCCTTTGGGTTCCTAATGGGACACATTTTTCATCTAGCCCAAAGGCCACTATTCGAATTCGTTGGGCCCTTATCTTGTACCCGAAACTTTGAGCTGTTAATAAAGCCAAAACACCTTAAAAGTCCTAAACCCTACCCTAAACTCCTGAACCGTAAAGCCTGGGCCCCCGAAACCCGGAACCTTAAGAGCCCACTTAAAGGATCATGGGACTTAGTAACTAGGGTTATTATTAGGGTAACTATACTGATAACTACTTATAACCCCAACTGAAGTACTTATGACCTTACTTACTATGTCCCATGATCCCCATTATAGAACCCCTATAGTTCCCCCTTGAGGAACCCCATTATAGAACCCTATAGTACCCTTATCAAAAGGAACCCTAAACCTTACTTGCTGCATCCCAAAGGTTGGTCCTGGTCCTGATGATGGTCTCACTCTTCCTGGTGCACCTTGACCTGAGACGGGAATTTGGCATTCCGAACCTCCTCGGTTTAGGGTTTAAAGATTTAGGGTTTAGGGTCCTAACCACAAGCCTAACAAACGGGCATGAAGAACCAGAAGCAGTTTTTCAATTTTTTTGGAGACGTATATTCTACTATTACTATAATCATTATAGCCACAAAAGGGGATGCTGTCACTCGTGATATTTATGTCGACTTCGATATTCATCGACGATCCTCAATGGTCCGTTAGGGGAGTCCACAGCTATAGCATCACATGCGCAGCAAGACCAATCCAGGGATTTGGGGCCGCTTGTCGCGCTGGATGTCTCGCGGAAGGGGGTTCCAGCCACGAAGCCCTGCTCGGGCTTCGATTGTTTTTTTGTCAGGCTTTGTGCCTACAGTAGTTGGACGACGCCACTACAAGTTTGGTCCACACTCGTCACCGTGGAGTGTTGGCGACTGATCTTCCAATCGCCCTCATGGTAGGTGCTTTCACGCCTAAATTTCGAAGCCTATGACATACTCGACCCTAAACCATAAACCCCTAAGCCCTAGACCCTAAATCCCAATAGGAATCCTACGCACTACAGTAAGTCCCATAAAGTTGGAAACCGGATTAAGGCCAAATAGTGCTGGGATTCCCTTTTCATTACTCTTAAGGATTGAGGCTATTGGGTTTCCAACTTTTGGGCTTCTATTGTAAATCCCAAAGCTTCACCCTTGCACCCGCAACAGAAGCCTCCGAGGTAGACCGGTCTGGTGTTTTAAGGTTTAAGCTCTACTTGGAGGTTCATTTAGGGACCCCAAAAGCACATAAGCCTACCTTATTGGGCTTCTTTATCGGGGGGTTTATATGGGATACCACTATCCTAACTTTTGCTTATGTGCTTTTTTGGGGCCCTATTCATGGGTAGTTATAAGGGTTCATTTAAGGGTCCGTTTAAAGGGATCTATAGGGATTCTAGAAGGGTATAGGGTTTAGCGCCTACTTGGAGGTTCATGGTAGTTATGCGCTATAAGTAGTGTAGTAAGCTCCCTAACATGGGTTTTAAGTATAGTTACCCTACTTAGAACCCCACTTATAACTATCCATGAACCTCCAAGTAAGCATCGAGATGTAAGTTTTACTTCTCCTGACTGACCCGGCTAAGGACGATGGTGGAAAACTACATCAAGAGTGACGACCAGGCTCGAATGCATGGGTCTGAGTTGGCAGATGGCTTAGTAGAGAACGCAGGGCCTGCATTGGCAGAAGCCGCATCCTGGTTCTTGCTCGCGAACTCATCATCTAAAGTCTTTGCAAAGGTGACCGTGCATGTCTCCCCTCATACAAAAAGCCGAAGCCCCGCTTATCTCCTTATCGCTGTCTGGGCATCGCAATCATCGTGGCACCAGGAGCTCGAACGGCGAATGGACGTCTATCTCTACTTTGGCAGCCTGGTTCGAGTTTCCGAGCGGTTGAGGAGTCCGTGCACGAGCTGAGCTGTAAGAATGTCAGGACTTTGAACTTGAACACAAGTGGAATCTTCCAGATGGGGCCTAGACATCCTACCTGAATCCAAAGCTAGCCAAACGTATCCCAAAACCCTTACCCGACGCGTAGCCCTACACCCTGAAATGGACAGTCGGCCTGGACACAGAGAGATGACTTGGAGACACCGAGCTAAATACCCCAAACCCGTAAACCATCTTGAACCCTACAGCAGAATTCAGAAAGTTGGAACATGGCTTTAGGAGGATTAGTGCTAGGATCCCTTATACTGTACCGTAAGGGCATGGGGATAATGATTTTCCAACTTTCTGGCTTCTAGTATACCCTAAATCCTGAAACTCTACGACCCTGACTAAGTCCTACGCACCAAGCCCCATCTCAGGCACTTTCTCCCGCGCGATGCTGTCTCTCTTCGAGATGACCCTGGCAAACTGGGCGCCGCCATCACGGGCGCTCACAGAGCAGCCTGGCTGTTGGGGTGTAATTAGGAATTTAGGAGTTTCCGAAAATTAGGGGTACCTTACTCGGGGGTCCTTATAATAAGAATCCTACTATTTAGGGTACTATATTAAGTAGGGACTCCCATTTGAGGAGCTTGATGCGTCGTCTAGATAAGATAAGGGCCGGAGTATTTACATTATTCCGCAGCCCTTAAGTTTCATATAGCCCCAAACCCTGTTCCAATCATTGGAGCCTTTATTACCCACAGACCTCTTCCAACGTCGCTGCTTTTTTAATTATTAACCAAGAATCTTAAATCCCCCCTTTGGCCTCCCATCAGGAATGTCAGCGAGTTCTGGATGTTCTTCGTTCTAAGCTTTCAGCTGCTCGTCGGCTTCTCCGTGCGGGCACCCAGCGCCTGAGGGCTCGAGGCTGATCATATGGGTGGCTGTGGAAAATAATGGTCCCTTTTTGGGTCCCTATTATAGTACGGCACCTATTATCTAGGGTATCCAAACAGGGACCTTAATTTTGATAACTACCCATATCAATGAACCAAAAAGCACTACAACATACCGCCCCCCAAGAAAAAAGCACCTGTTTAGTTTAGAAAGGCCCCTACATTCGGCCTGTCAAATGAGGAATCTTGAAATCTCGAAGCCTCGGCAACTTTACCTGGGAAGGGGCAGACCAAGCTCTCAGTTTGGGTTCACTTTCCCATAGTTTTTGCCTGATGCTGGTTTTCAGTTTTTCTTGTCGGTGCGGGGCGAAGATGCTGGACGGATTGGATCCTAACTTCCTAACCCTAAATGCTGAAGCATGAGCCTAGCGGCCTAGCATGTCATAGTAGGTTCAACCCGAGAAGGACTGATCAGAAGGAACTTGGGGCTTCCGAAAATTAGGGGTACCTTGTTCTGGTGTCCTTATGATAAGGATCCTACTATTTAGGGTACTATATTGGGGTCCCCTATTTTCGGAAACTCCCAAATGGTCCCAGCCAACGGACGGCTGATGTCGAAGTTACGATTCCAGCCGCAACCTTGTTGAGCCTTTTAGCCGGAGCAGATGCCCCAAGTAACAACAGCTGCAGCGGATGTAGTGAAGAGAAATCAGCTCCAGGATCGAGTTTTGCTTTCTTCCTGATGTTCGGTGAATATTGGGGCCTAGACAATTACCTATACTATTTTGAGGGTTCCTTACTGTAAGTATAGTACAAAGGGCAGTCTTCAATAAGATAGCTGCGGCCACAGCTTCAACAGCCGTGCCCCCTTCATGGGCTAATACGAGGGCTGAATGACTTGCCTGTATTATGTCCGCCATGTAGTTGTATAAGCAGAATTTTACTGCAGAATGCGATTCTAACCATCAACAGATTAAGCAGAGCTTGTACAGAAAGTTGGAGCCTTTCTTCTGCACGGAATTTGATTGACTTCAAAAGATATTTGGGGGCCGCAGGCCGGTGCACTCTGTATCCTGCAAGTTTTCTGCAGTTCTGTGGGAAGGGACCCTACCCCCACCTAAGCCCTGAACCGGAAGCCAGAATTACGCGCTGAACTCTCGTGTACCAACCCGAGTCGATGAATTCGGATCCCCTCTTTTCTGAAGGTCTCATATCCTTCAGGCTTTCGGGCTACTTGGAGGTTCATGGGTAGTTATAAGTAGGGTTATAAGTCTGCTAATATGAGTTATAAGTATACTTACCCTACTTACAACTCTACTTATAACTACCCATGAGCCTCCAAGTAGCAGCTTGAGCTTCAGGACAGAAGCCAGAAAGTTCCAGCATCATTATCCTAACTTAATGCCCTGAAGGGTAGTGCGTAGGGTGCTCCAGCAAAACATCATCCTAAATCCACGTCCCAACTTCTGGGGCTCACTATCATCTCCAGCTCCTAACCTGCAAAGCCCACGCCTAAACTGCCTAAGCTAAGAGCTCAGATAGTCAAGGAAGCTCTTAAGTGGAGCTGCAGTAGTGCAGGGGTTTACGGTTTAGGGGTTTGAGGTTCAGGGTTTGAACAAGAAACAATAGTCAGGTTCAGAACTGTCAGCCGAGCTGCTTCTGAGTAGGGTGTTCCACTGTAGGGAGCCAAAATGCCGATGAGGTGATGAAAGTCATCATGGGTGTGTTCCTGCAAGTGACCTTCTATGTCGCCTCCAACGACGACGTCATCATGATGAGCCAGAAAGAAAGGCGAGCATGCAATCACCCAACTAACGACACACATGTTGCAAATGAGTGTAACCCATTCTTCAAGGAACTCCTGGCTCGGATTTCAATAACCCTCCACAGGCGTGGCGGGTTTGAGGTCCAGGCTCGCATCATAAAACCAGACCTGTGGATTTCTGCGTATGCGGCTTGCAGGTTCAGTTTCGTGCACCCCTCGCAGGTCAGACATTAGGAATCGTGCAGATCGCCAGACAGGCTAGGATGATCAGACCTTCATCCTGTTTCGAAGTTCCCTATGCGCCGTGGAGTTGCTTCGATGTTCCCATGGCCCATGCCGGTCAGGGCGCTCAAAGTACACACGCAGAAGATGACTGAGCTGTTTGTGGCTGCGGACGAAAATGGCAACGGAAGACTCGACCAGGCCAGTTCCACCTTGTTGCAGTTGCCCTAAACCCTAAACCCCAATGTGAGGTTATCAAGTTCAGACCTCGGAGAAGGTTCCATTGGTCACTAGTCTTCGGAACTCTAATCCGAAGCCCTGAAGCAGAAGCTTTCAGAACATGAACCCAGACCACCCCCGGGAGGATCTAGAAAGTAACCTAATTTGGGGCCTTATACTTCTAAGGGTGCTTTATAGGAACCCCATTAAGGGATATACTTTTTGGCTCCTTGTCGGGGTCTGGGAAGTTAACTGGATTCCGTACTCGTTTTGTTTTCCTTTTTGGGGTTCCCTTATTGAAAACCAGAAAGTCGGAAAAGAGTACGCTTCTCACTAAGGGGCTATTCAAGAGCCCGAAAAGCCTTAGCCCGTTGTATCGGTGCTGTAATTGACGCATCAGGGTTGTAAGGATATTGCAACGGTTGCTATAAGGTTCTTCCAATGACTAAAGGGGGCTACTATATACAATGACTACAAGGGCTACTATATATAATGCCTAAACGGCTACTCTCAGAAGCTTTGTTGGGTTCTGAGGACTTCGGTCCGGGGCTTTCCAGAAATGACGCAGGGAGAGTCGGAGTCGATAGCGCACTTGGAGGATCATGGGACTTAGTACGTAAGGTCATGAGTATATACCTTAATTGGGGTTATAAGTAGTTATAAGTATAGTTACACTAATTATAACCCTAGTTACTAAGTCCCATATCCTTTAAGCATGTACATGGCTTTAGGGAGCAAAGGGACTGCAAAAGGCTACTCTACTCAGGAAGACCCCTCTAATCTTGAATCCCTGTAGTACCTCTGAAAGTTACCCTGAAAGAGCCTCGCAAAGGAATCCCATACCCTAGGGATCAACATAGCCCAAAAGCCTTATGTAGTATGGTCTTTGGGCCCAAAAGCCCTAATATATGAGTCCTTAGATCCCTAGGGATAAACCTCCAAAGCTCCAGGATGAGTTCGAGACCATCATCAGTGATCCGACCTGCATTGCCTGGCTATCGGCCATGGGTTTCGAGACTTCGATGCTCTCAGGGCAGGCGCGAGAGGGGGAAGCATTTAGAGCTTGGCATTTAGGGGTTAGGGTTAGCGTGTAGGACTTAGCGTGTAGAGCGTTTGGGGGAGGGGCTGAACATGCAAAATCTACAACACGTCTCAATGAACTAGTAAACATGGCGACCTCGCATGCCATGCTGAGAACGGCTCTTGCAGAAACCGCCTATGCCTGACACAATATTAATGAACGGCAAGCCCAAGTCGGATTCCCTGGCAGTACAACGGGCATTGTCGGATAGTCTGAATGTAGAGCAGCCCGCATCTGGAAACACATTCTCATCAGCATCATGTGGTTCGCGATTTCCGGTTCAGTGACAGGTGATGTCTGCAAACTTCGGCTCTTTGTCAGGGTCATGTATCCATGCTCGCGTTTACACAAGTGGAACCCTTGCCTCAGTCGCTAGTCCCGTTCAATTCTCTCTTGTGCGCATGAGTGACTGTGAGAGCCGTCGGACTTTGATTTGCAAGTTGTTGCATGTCAGTAGGATGCCAGCGCGTTTACGACGAAATGTTGTCACGCACGGCCTTTCTCTTTGACTGTCGCCCTTACGGCTCCTGAGTTGTTGATGCCACGCATGTGAAGCCCGCAGTATGAGATGCTTCAGAACTGTAGGTTTCTACGCATCTTCACAATCATCTTTAACAATCGTGAACCCTGGGATCCTCCTCATCACCCTCATCACCAGCATTAGCATCGCCTTTTGCTAGCATCACCATCGTCATCCAGACGGTTGTTCGGCAATTCGTGTACATCCAGGATTTTTGGTCTTCTGGAAGTCTCCGCTCTGCGTCAGGCATAGAAACAAGCCACAGTGCGCGTCTTGCTGTGTTTCGGCTCGGCGTCCGTCACGCGCTTGCATGCTTGTCCGGAAGCCTGGAGCTGTGAGCCTTAGGCCCTGAAAGCCTTTCGCTGTCAACTCTGACCCTCTATTCCTGCATGGAACATGCGAAGGCATGAACTTCGGACAACCGTCGTCTTGTATGTTGTGCCCCTACATAGCCTACATCAGTTCCCCAAGCCCTGAGCAGTAAACCCTATACTCCTTGACCCTACCTCAACTCCGGTGAAACCCTAGCAAACCGTCCCCAAACCCTAGCAAACCGTCCCCCAAACCTCCTTCAGCCCTAAAACCTCGCCCCAAGACCCCACTGTCACCCTCCAAAACTCAACATGGGAGTTTCCGAAAATAGGGGACCCTAGTATAGTACCCTAAATAGCAGGATCCTTATTATAAGGCCCCCAAAATAAGGTACTACCCTAATTTTCTGAAACTCCCAAACCCTAAACCCTATAGATCCCTTTAAAGAACCCTTACAGGAACCCTTATAGATCCCTTTAAAGGCATCCCCCCCCCCCATTTTCGGAAACTCCAACATGGGCCACCGGGAAGTGGATGGACGTCGCGTGGCCTTCGTGACCTGGGGATCGGTCGAGGCGCCGGTCGCCGTGATCTTCCTTCATGGGCCCCTTAAGCTGTGGATTTAGGGCTTAAAGGTAACTCCAGAAAGTTGGAATATGGTATATAGGGCAGGATACCCTATATAATTTTTCCAGAAAGGGTTTAGGATAATCATATTCCAACTTTCCGGCTTTTACTGTAGGGGTTTTGAGGTTTAGGGCATTTGGGGTGTCTTCCTTCATCGGCACCTTTGGAGCAGTACTTGCAGAATGCTTGGCTTTTAGGAAACACGAAACGATTCCTTCCGTTCAGTGGATTTTCCTTCATAGGGATATGGGCAGCTGCACCAAGCTCTAGCTAGGATTCGCAACCAGTCAAAGTGTGTTCTGCGAGGGTTTTTATCTGGGCTCGAAACCTGCTAAACCCTAAACCCTAAACCCCTAAACCCCTATACCCTAAACCTTAAGAGCAACCCTGGGAAAAGAGGCGCTTAAAGAATAATCCTTGAGAGCAGCCGAGGTTCGGTGGAGACAGGCATCAATTCGCGCACCAGGCGCAAGCTGCAGCCGATGCCGGTGCCGAGAGTCTCGCTGTGGAGTTGGCTTTGTCTTAGTCCTTTTGGGGTTTAGAGGTTGGGGCTTGGGGTTTAGGGTTTGGTAGAGCAGGTAACCTGTAACCATTTCGGGGTAGTGAAATCCCTGTAGAACCCCAATATACCCCCAAAGGTCAAGCTTTAGTTCCCCAGGAGTCTCGCTGTGGATCTGACCAGCTTGACCGAGGGAGGATCCTTCCGAGAAATCTGGGTCGAGAAGTCCGTCCGCTCCGGGGCTCGGTTTCAGAAGCTTCTAGTTTTGAGGTTACCATGAGGGTTCCTGCAAGGATTCTGCAAGGATCTAAGGTTTCGGAATGTGATGTAAGTTACCATGATCGGGATCTATAAAAAATCGTAGAGTTTCCTTATGCTGGTAGGTTAGATTCAGTTCCATAGCAAGAGCCCAGGCTCGGCCCAGCGCCGGAATGTCCTGCAGGTGGTGGACCACGCCTCTTGGTTTGCTCGCGGCAGGCCGTTCGTCCTCGTGGGCCACAGCGCCGGCGGCGGTATCGCACTCGAGAGTGCGGTGGAGCTGCAGCAATCCGGAAAAGCTCCTCTGGCGGTTCTCCTGCTGGATGGAGTGGGATGGCCAGCAACCGATGAAGTGGCGAGCAAGTTCAATGCAGTGGACACCCGCCTGTTGCTTACATGCCCAAGTCTTGAAGTAAGCTTCGTGGGTTCAGGGAGTAGCAGCGTGCCTGGAAGCAGTTTTACTGTAAAGATGCAGAATCTTGTAAGATGAAGGTTTTAATGTAAAGATGCAGAATCTTATATGATGAAGGAGCCTCTTCCGAATTGCAGTGGACTCTTCAAGATCGATCAGCCGAGGCTTTCTATCAGAGCAGAGCCCTCTGCTTGGAATAAGAACGGATGCGTCGCGGAGACGGTGCGCTGCATCCTCGCTGCTGGGGTACCCCACGGCCACTTGCTAGATGTGAAGGTCCATGGAGCCAAAATCCTGAACTCTAAACCCTAAGTCTAGGATGCTGCGACGAGCTGCCCCCTGGAAAAAGGAGCTTTAGAAAAGCACCCTAAGCTGAAACCCAGAACCCCTAAGCCTCAAACCATAAGCCCTAGAATCCTGAACCAACCATCAACGCCGAACCATCAACCCTACTTGGAGGATCATTGGACTTAGTAAGTAAGGTTATAAGTACCTTGATTGGGGTTATAAGTAGTTATAAGTATGGTTACCCTACTTATAACCCTAGTTACTAAGTCCCATGATCCTTTAAGCAAACCTAGTTACTAAGTCCCATGGTCCTTTTAAGTAAACCCGAAGGTGCATGGAGCCAAGCATGGAGATCCGATCGCACTGAAGGGCTGGATGTATGGCCTCTTGGGGTTGATAGGCAGCTCCGAGGCCCGAGATGTACTGGACCGATTGGTGAAAGCCTTCCTGTGCCAACTAGTACGTCTCCATGATGCAGCGGCGCGTGATTCTGGTGAAGCCGCTTCGAGAGCTTTTCTGGCAGAGCTGCAGGAGTTGCAGGAGTCTGGGAGCTGCTCTGTGATCGATCTGGCGCCGGCAGAGCCTGGCTAGACAGAGCGGCCTTGCTGCCCATCAGATCTCGCGAGACGGCTTGCAAGACAAAAGGCCGTTCAAACAGACTTTGTGTGTGTGCTTAGTTTCCGATGACACGAAGCTGAAGTTTGAGGTTTAATTATTTAGGGGTTCCGGAATCCTGTAAGGAGTTTGTGTTAGAGGAAACGCATGATGAATTATGGTTCCGGATACTTCGGAGCACGTAAGACGGCCAGGGCCCTCTGCTTGTGCGACATGACTGGGGTCTCCGGATTAGGTGCGAGGCTGGGTCGATTCATATCACAAAGGATTCTACAGATTCCTACATGGGAGTTTCCGAAAACAGGGGACCCTAGTATAGTACCCTAAATAGTAGGATCCTTATTATGAGGACCCCAAAGTAAGGTACCCCTAATTTTCGGAAACCCCCACATGATGACCAATACTGCCGATACTATGTCGGGGGTTCCTTAGTATAGTCCTGGTATAAAGGGCCCCAAAACCCTACGTTGGTTTTGAGGTTAGTGGGAGTGTTGCGGCCCCGGGATTATGTTTGCGGTTTCAAGCACTCTGGGTGTTTGCGGTGGCAGGATCTCTACCGGCTTCTTTGTGCAGAGGGCACCAATGACCTGTCGGCAGAGGCCCCACCGGAATTGCATTTACATCAGAATTGGTAAGAAGACTCGGGTCTGCACTTGATGCTTGAGACGGATGGTTTAGGGCTTAGGGTTTAGGGCTTTAGGGTTTAGGGTTTAGGGTTTAGGTTTTGCAAGTTGCGAGCATCGACACCCTAACCCGATCGGGAAAAGGCAGAAGTTTTCCACCCTAACCCCTGAAGCATCGCACGTCCGTGCTGGCCCTCATCTTCCCGAGCGGCCCACAGCTCCACAGGAAGCGATTCTGAAGAACCACAGCTACTTAAAGGATCATGGGACTTAGTACCTAGAGCTATAATTGGGGTAACTATACTTATAACTACTTATAACCCCAAAATAAGGGACTTATAACCTTACTTTCTAAGTCGCATGATCCACCAAGCACAGCTGCTGGGACCTAAACTACCCGAGCCAATCATGCCCGTGGTAAGCCCTCCTACAAGAAACACAGAGCTCGCCATGCAGGAGCTTTGCAAAGGCGTTGCTGAGCTCAAGGGACCTGCCCCCTGTCTGAGAGAAGATGACCGGATATAGGTCCGTGGGTGCGTATCTTTTTCGGGTGAAGCGCTTGGAATTCCTACACCGGTTGTGTCCAGCGCTCCAAATCGTAAGCCGCAGCTACGCCAAAGCGAGAGCAGAACAGTAAACACCTTCCCCAAACCTCAGGGGTACTTGGAAACGTTTGTACATGTTCCTCTTGGCACTATGACTGACTACAAACCCTAAGACACAGCTAAAGTTAGAGTTTTGCAGGGATACCAAGTTCAGTTTGGGAGCCAAGGTCCTAAACCCTGGATGTGAAGCCCCCCCTGGCTCAAGTACACCTGGGTTCTCGTCAAAAGGTTTATTTTAAGTTACCACAATCGGGATCTATGGAAAATAATATTATGGTACTTTAAGTTACCATAATAGGGATCTATGGTAGATAGTATTATTATGGTACTGTAATTTCAATCCTCTACCAAGAGCCCAGACACTGCAGCTTGACCCAAGGCAACCAGCTTAAACCTGGCGCTTCTTCAGAAAGACCAGGTTTCGACCAAGGACCGGGTTTAGGCCCCGCAAAAAGGAGCCTTTTCTTCTTTTTTTGGAGGATCCCACAGTCTAGGATTTAGGCCCCACAAAAAGGGCCCTACAATTCCTAGTTTCTGAGGATCCCACAGTCCAGGATCGGGCTTGGGGCCCTTGAGGCAACTCTAACTGTTCAGGCCCCTCCTTTTCTAGATCCAGTACCTCAGCCTTCGTAGCCCTTCAACTTATTCAACTTGGATAGTTCTCTGCATCAGGGTCCCTTTTTGGGTCCCCCAAAAAACTGCCACACCTTTGTAAAAGGGACCCTAAACAAGGAGAGAATTACCCAACTACCAAGGCCCCATATTCAATCCTAAAGCCCAAAACCCTAAACCTTCAACGAAATCCTTCTTCTCATGTTCAAAACCCCCCATTTTCGGTCGGAGGGGCTTGAGGGCTTGAGGCTGCTCCCGCTTCATCTGCAAGGGACCATCGGGGAGCTGAAACTTTAAGGGTTCTCTACTTAAAGGATCATGGGACTTAGTAACTGGGGTTATAATTAGGGTAACTATACTTATAACTACTTATAACCCCAATTAAGGTACTTATAGCCTTACTTGCTAAGTCCCATGAACCTCCAAGTAAGGGTTCCTTAAAAGGTTCTCTTCAAGGGTGCTCTAAGGGTTCTTTAAAGGGTTCTCTAAGGGTTCTTTAAAGGGTTCTCGAAGGGTTAGTGTAAGGGTTCTATAAGGGTTCTAAGAGGGTTTTGGGGGTATCATAGATATGGGTGGTTATCAAAATTATGGCCCCGTTTTGGGTCCCTAATACAGTACGGCACCTAAGACTTAGGGTGCCCAAAGAGGGACCCTGATTTTGACAACTATTCATATGAGCAAGCTGTTGTCTACAGTTCTTGTCCCAATATTACCATGTTCAACCGACCAACCAACCAACGAACCAACCAATCAATCAATCACTCAGCCAACCAATCCATCAAGCATTCAATCAATCAAACGTTCAACATTTAATCAGTCCATCATTCAATCGGTCAATCAAGCGATCTATCCATCTATATTTCTTTCTTTCTTTCTTTCTGGGTCGCTTCCTCGCCATCTCTCTCCATCTCCCTCCTCCCCTCCCTCCCCCTCCCTCCCTCTCCCTCCCTCCCTCCTCCGTCGTCGCTCTGGCTCTCTCTCTCTCTCTCTCTCTGCGCATGTGTGTTTTCCGCACCTGTGTCAAATGGCGTTGGTAGCGCGGCCGCTGCAAGCAATTAAGCTGGATGTTTCGAAAGGGTCTTAGAGGCTTTGGGTTGGAGCCTGCGCAGTGGTTCTAAGGCCCACTACCCTAGACCCTGAACCCTAAACCCTATACGCCCTTAAAATGGGGCACTCAACAGACAAAACAGAAAACTATACCAGGGAAAGGCCTGAACTGCAGCTTCCTCCAAAGCTGTTTCAGGAGCTGATGGACCAGATGGTCATGTCGATGGTCAAGCTACAAGCCCGGTTGAAGCTCCTCGGAGCAGGAATGTAAGGGATGTAAGGGCTGTTACTTACAGGATCATGGGACTTAGTAACTAGGGTTAGAAATGAGGGTAACTAGACTTATAACTACTTATAACCCCAATTAAGGTACTTATAACCTTACTTACTAAGTCCCATGATCCTCCAAGTAGGGCTGTTAGGGTCCAAAAACCTAGGGTTTGGGATCCTGTCGCCATTGGCACCTAAATCGTCCTTCCTGGTCTCGAGCGGTGTGGACTTCAGTCCTAGGTTCAACAGCATTGGCTACTATTTGCTTAAGAACCCCCCAAAAAATAAAAATAATAATCCCTATATTACCACCATAAGGAATATATTTTTTTATTTTTTGGGGGTTCTTAAGCAAATAGTAGTTGGCCTCCCAACCGACCTTAAGCCAACGCCGTGGATCGTGCGTATTGCTTCAACAAGCTACCCACGGGCTCCATAGTAGTTCCTTTTTGGGATTACCCTTTAAGATTCTAAATATGAACCACAAAATTGCCACAACAAGGAACTACTATGGAGCCTCTGGGTAAGCCCCAGATGGCGCAGCTTGAAGTCCCACGGATATGCATAAACGCCAAAGAGTACCAGAAAACTTTAACACCCTTGTTTGGGTGCCCAACAGGGGGTTGGGGGCCGGAGCTTCAGAGATTTGAGAGTTGGGGTCTGACTGAGGCTTTCTAGGGTTTTGGGTTTCTAGGCGGATTTGGGTTCAAGGATGTTAGGGTTTTAGGATTTTTGGATTTGAGGTTTAGGATTTTTGGATTTAGGGTTTTAGGATTTTTGGATTTAGGGTTTAGGGTGATTAAACACCAAGGTTTTGGACTGTAGCAAAGGCCATCGTTTAGGCTTTAGAGCTTCTGTATCGCCAGCAACAATTCCGAGGTTCTCGGATATGCACAAGGCGAAAACAGGCTGGGGGCGGTGGTCACAGGATTTTTTGAGAGGTGCGGGTGTTGTTTTGCTGGAGGTCGGGCCCACAGTCGGCAGTGAAGTGTTTGCATGTATCCTTCTGTTTTCGGGACATCTTGCGGGTTGGGAGGTGTGGGCAGTGCCTGAGGCAAATACGCATACCACCTCGCATAGGTTTCATGTAGTTGTGTGGCAAAGCCAAACCGACTATTCCACCACGAAGCGCATGACAGTTTTCTGATGTTCCTTTCGTGTAGTGTTTATGGCTCAGCTGCTTGGCCCCTAAACCCTAAACCCCCTTGAACACCTTTGCCAGATTCCTCGAACAGCAGCAGCAGCACCGATAGCGACGACGACGAGACGGATGCGCAGCCGCTGACGCCAGCATCGTGCCTTGGTGCTTCATTCCATCCAAGGGTAAAAGGAGGGACCATTAATAAGGACCCCTAGGTATTATATACCCTTAATATAGCAATTATATATCCATTATAGCCCGTTATAGGGTAGGCGTCCCCATTAAGGGTCCCTCCTTTTCCCTTTTGATTCCAGCGGCGGGAAGGCTTATGCTTCCTACAAGCATCGCAGATACTTAAAGGATCATGGGACTTAGTAACTAGGGTTATAATTAGGGCAGCTATACTTATAACTACTTAATAACCCCAATTAAGGTACTTATAACCTTACTTACTAAGTCCCATGATCCTCCAAGTACTACACCCCGAGAGCCAGAAAGGCAACTGAGCCGCTCCGTCTCTCCCAACGTGCCCGCCATGTCTAGTCTGGACTTAGGGGTACTTAGAAATATTATTTTTGGTTATTATAATCCCTAAGAAACAGCTAAAATTGTAATTTTTGCTAGGGTTCTAAGTTCAGTATAGTAGAATCCTTTTTGAGTGCAGATGTTGCGTCAGTTCTGTAACTCAGCAGCGTCGAAACCTAATCTGGACAGCTAGCGGACAGGCCCACCGAACCACTGACCCCACCTTGCCACATCCCGACGGCGTTTCCGAGAAAGCTCACCCCAGACCCTGAGGAGTCGTGACGTCACATAGCAGCCCAAATAATAACCAATATTCCTGAGGGCTCCTGTTTAGAGTCATATCAAAAAGGAGCCCAGAACCTTATCCTAATTATTAAGGACCATACATCAATCAGAATCCTCAGGCGAAGCCTGACGCCGGGTACCATCTCGCAAGGCGCTGCAGATGAGGGTAGGGGGCCTCTAGGGGGTTGAGGGTTTAGGGGTTTAGGGCTTCAGGGGTTTAGGGTTGCGGGCGGTTGCCTCATCTGAGCACAGTCGCTCCTACCTATGGGCCCGAAGCCTTTGAAGACTTGGCAAACGCCCCTAAACATAGTAACCCTTAAAGTAGCCCCTTCTTAATTTATTAGGCAAAGAAGTAACCCTTGCAGCACCCTAACCCTAAACCCTATAGACCCAAGCCTCAAGCCAAAATCTCATTGGGGGCTTTGAGACTTCGCGCAGGTCGTGGGAAGAGGCTTGGTTTGGCGGCCGCCTCCTCACGAAAAACAAGAGGCGGGTTCAGGTATTGTCATTATTAATTCTATAATTAATATTGTAGTATTCTTGTTGTTATTATTATTCAGGGTTCAGTGAGGGTTTGGAGCAAAAGGTTCGGGCTTTCGTGAGTTCGGGTTTGGAGCTCCACTTCACGCCAAGGGTTTCTGGGGGTTCCGAATTGGGTGGCTGTCAAAATTATGGTCCCTTTTCCTAAGTATCAAGCTCTACTCTAAAGTCTATCTCTTCAGGCCCGTATATTTGATTGATCCACTCGCTAGGTGTTGGGACGTGGTCAGGCTCCGGGCTTGGCAAAAAACTTGGCGTGGCTCTAGGGCTTTGTCTGAAAACCCACCCCTGGTGTACGATCGGGTTCGGAAAAAGTGGTAAGAGTCCCTCCTCATACTTCCCGACATAGTACATACACCAAAGCCTTACTCTAATTATTAGGGCTCCTATAGTGTGACCCAATGCCTGAATGAGATGTATGATGCCGTATACGTGCTTTCAAACCTCCAATCTTCGCAGCCACAGCCCCAAAACCCGAAACCCCAAAGCCCTACATCCAAAACCCTGCCGCAGCCTCGTCGCAGACCGCAAGGGATGGGAGAAAAGGAGCTCAACAAAAAAAACAAACCCTGCCACGAAACCCAGGTACCCGGCGCACACCCGGCGGCGCAGTGTCGCAGGTCTTGTTCAAGCAGAAGGCAGGATTCGGTCTGGGGCTTATTTTAAAGTTGGTTTAAGGGTTCCGTTAAGGGTTCCTTTAAGTGTTCCTTCAGGGGTTCCTCTAAGGGTTCCCTACCGGGGTCCGTTAAGGCGTTCCACAAGCCATAGGCGGGGGTTTACTATAAAGGCCTTACTAATTGGAACCGGGTTTTGCGGTATATCATACCATAACGGAGCCCACAGAATAGTATGATTAATTCCAGAAGGTCTCTGATTGAGTCTAGGGGTTAGGGTTCAGGGTTTCTCTTTTTGTTGTGGAAAATATGCCTCCCCGAGCCCCCATTCTAATTGTTAAAGGCGTGGACACATCTCTCATCCAAAAAGTCGTAGAACCTTGGTCTGAGTCTGAACACCCATCACCTCTGAAAGCGGAAATTCAATGATCTCAGTCTTTTATGTGCATGTGGCACTATAGTATAGAATCCGGATCTAGGATGCCCAGTAGTACCCTTATTCCTTTTTTGTAGTCCTAGGTTCCTTATAAAGTTACCCAATACCAAAAAGAGAGGCCTTTTTATTCTTAGGTTACTGGGTATCCTAGATGTGGCAAAATAGTATAGAATCCGTATAGTACTCCGGGCTTGGGGACCAGGGCTTGATCTCTAGGGGAAGGGCAGCACCTCTATTCTAGCACAGCATGTAGGAGTAAATAAAAGTTGTGACAGTACATCGGCAATAGAGCAGTGTTGAACAAACAGAGTTTGCCAAAAGTATTGGTGGCCTGTTGAGAGAAAAGCGATCGTTGCAACAGACAGCATGTTCACTGAATAGTGAAAGCACGCACACACACACACAAAATAACGGCTCTCGGAGCAGTGAGAGCATGAAGAGAAGTCACAGAGGTAAGGGCAGAGTGGCTCAGTAGCGATGTCAATGTTCGTGGCGGTGTTTCGGACCGATTGCACCAGGAGAAGATCAAAGCCCATAAGCGCCAACTTCCAACCCTGAACTCTAAACTTTCAACCCTGAACTCTAAACCCTAAACTCTACACACTAAACTCGAAACCCTAAACTCTGAGTTCAATGCCCCTACAGAAATGGCCCTCAAAAAATCAAATCAATGCCCCTCAAAACCCCTTTGGCCTGGAAGCCCGTGGACTGCAGTGCCCACTCCAGATTGCTGAGCCCCGAAACCCTGCACCCGGCCTCACGGACTGCCGCTAAACCCTAAACCCTGAACCCTACTTGGAGGATCATGGGACGTAGTAAGTAAGGTTATAAGTTCCTTAATTGGGGTTATAAGTAGTTATAAGTATAGTTACCCTTTTTATAACCCTAGTTACCAGGTCCCATGATCCTTTATGTACCCATGTGTCTCAATCGCGCAGTCCCTGGGATCCCTCCATGGAGGATGGAATGCAGCTGGGCCAGAGAGCTTGCATCTTTCGGGAGGGAGGTGGGTGGGAAGGTTTAGGGTTTAGGTTTTAGGGTAGGGTTCAAGAACGAATGAATGTAGCACAGTGTTGTTGAGGGTTGTGGGATTTTGGGAGTATAGAGGGCTTTAGCAACTTCAGCTTCGATCGTGGTTCGATATTTCTATTTGTCAGCAAATGCTCAACCTTCAGCCCCGAATTCTTCATGTTACTAAGCCTCAAACCCTGCACCCTGAACCCCCAAGCATAACACACCCCACAAAATTCCGAAAAGCCGTGTAACAACCTATGACAAAACCCAGGTTTTGGCACGACTCCGCAACTTTACGCGGCCGATCGTTGCCAGCTTCCAGTTCGAGGTGTGCCAGCTCGGGGTTTCGAGTCTGAGGATCATGGGACTTGGTAACTGGCGTTCCTTTAAGGGGCCCCTTTAAAGGGATCTATAGGGGTTCCTTAAAGGGATCTATAGGGTTTAGGGTCTAGTTAAAGGATCATGGGACTTAGTAACTAGTGTTATAATTAGGGTAATTATACTTATAAGTACTTAGAACCCCAATTAAGGTACTTAAAACCTTAGTTACTAAGGGCCATGATCCTCGAAGTAAGGGTTCAGGCTTAGGATCGAGGGTTTGTTTAGGGCAGGGTTTAGGACTCCAATTAAGGGCTCCTTCGAGGTTGGGGTTGCGAGAGTGGTTGTTTGAAGGGCTATTCCAGGGAATGGAAGCCAAGTTCCTTCGAAAAGAACCCTTAAACATAGAACCCTCAACTGAAAGCTCGATAGTGCCCTTAGAGAACCCTAAAATAACACTGTTCCTACCCTTTCAAATGGATCCTCGCCCTAACCACCGCAGTGGCAACCGACAAGCTGGTCAGGCGGTCTTTGGCGTTCTGCAGCTGAGCCGCAAGCATGTGTCCTCGCTCCAGATCCCCCCCTCTACGGGTTACTTCAAAGGTTACTTACGGGTTACCCAGAGGCTGCAAAGTAGTTCCTTTCTGTGGTTCATATTTAGAATCCTACAAGGAGTGTGAGGGCACAGGAGGGGTTTCGACATTATCAGGGTCCCTGCACAGGTCCTATAGAAGCGACGCAGGGTTTCCTCTGGCTGTTCCGTTAGCTGTATCACTGGCTCCTAAACCTGTTGAATATGCTCAAGAGACTGAGCCCCAACGCCCCACCCCCCGAAACCCTTCAAGAAAGCTGGCGCCAAAGACGGTGAGCTCCCCCCATTCGAACTCGAACAGCCACAAAGTTCAAGATCGGCGCAGGATTGTCGGTTTCCCCTTCAACACTTGGCCAACAATCCCTGTAAGACCCACACCGAAAAACCATCATTGGCGGCAAGGATTTGCCTGAACACGCTCGTCATGGCACTGCAGAGTGAGTACAATGGTCTTGACACCGGCTACAACTTGGGCACCCTGGCAGAAAATTCAAGGGCCTCCTTTTCGGTATCGGCAAAACAATTAGTCAAGATCTTGCCGTTATGTCGGGTCCTGCATTTTCTGAACCTTCCTGGGTGTTCCTGCCCGTGTGCTTTGCGGGGGCTGTTCCAAGTCTAGGGGGTTTATGCAATGGAGTCACTTGGTATGTTGGGCAGATTGGCATGCTCACACCTTTACTACGCATAGAAGCGCTTCTTGCTGAGAATAGCGAAGTTCAACCTGATGTCACAACGAGACTAGTCGCAAAAGAGCTGATTTGACGGGCGATTTGCATGCATCACAAGGAGAAACATCAACACACAAAAAACATCCACGAAAGCTGTCCAGGCACTAATTCGGCTTAGTACTACTTTGTTTAGACTTTAGGCCACACTGCCCCATCCTTCCTGCAAGTCTCGGCAGCCGTCCCCAACTCTGCAGCCCAGGTTTTCCCGGTGCCACAGCCGCAGGGAGTCTACTCTTTTATCTTGCCGGGGTCGGGGCTCCGGGTACAAGCAGCGCTCTGTCAACACAGAGGACGAGACAGTTAGTTTTCAATAGTATTCCTACGGGATTCTTCATGTTCATAGTACAAAACTGGACCCCAAGACAATCAGCAAATACAAAGCTGTGCCCCAAAAACCCTAGTCTAATCATTCAGGCCCCTATGGTAGGGCTTGGGCCTGACTTTGAAGCACTATCTTTAAGCCTTGGTTTTCGGACCTCAACAGCTCTCGTGATATCGGTGGCCAGTATCAAAATAGGGGCTCCCTTAAGGGGCTCTGTAAAGATTACGGCATCATTGGGTTCTATGATAGATGGGCGATAATGTGTAGAGCAGGGCCTGGGGGGAAAGTTATATGAAGCAGCCCCGAAAAAAGACTATTCAAAAAGCTCCGAATGCAGAGCTCTAAACGTCGAAGAACTGGGAGTGGCATTCAAGAGCTGCCCAGGCGAACCCGGAGGTCCAGAACAAACAGGGTATCTTGAACCTTAGAGCCGAAACCATGAACCTCAGAACACGAAAATGGGTTCTGGACTGTTATCCGTCGATTCCCTCTGCCGCAAATCCTCTGAAGCACTTCAAGTTCCTCGACCCCTTGAAGCAATTACGACCTTTAAATGCCCAAAACCCTCAACCCTCAACCCTAAACCCTGAACCCAAAGCCCTAAGCCCTAAAGCCCTAGGCCACAGAGCCCACGCCCAAAACTTCCGAGGCATCAGCAGCCCTGCCATTGAAAGCTGGCCAGGGGTCTACGACATCTTCTGGGGACTCGAGTTCCTCTGGCAAAGACAAGACATGGGTGGTTGTCAAAATTCGGGTCCTTTTTGGGTCCTAAGAAATAGTACGCACGTAATATTTAGGGTACCCAAAAAGGGACCCTAATTTTGACAACCACCCACATCCTAAAGGGTTTGGGGTTTTGGGTTTAGGGAATCGCAGTGTAAGGGTTTCGGCTTCAGGGTTTAGGCCTTAATGTGTAGACCAGGGTTCATAGTATTTTTGATATTCGGGACCTTAAGGTCCATAGTGGCAACGATTCAAGCTTCTATATTAGGGAGTGAGCAAGGCGCGCGCAGCTGAGCTGTGCCCTATGACACCTAAACAGTGTCTTAAGCATGTAATTACCCACCAGAAGACGGCTGTGCCGAGCCTTTTCAGGTTTCCTAGTGGCAACAGACAGCATGAGACTGCAGCACTGCAGTTCACTCGCCGCACTAGTGTGTTGCAGCCCCATGTGGAAAATAGCAGTCTCAGTGGCTCCTCGCATGCTGTCCGCAAGGATGCAACGACCAAGTGCCTCCAGATGTTGCAGTACAGCACGCACGTAGTCGTACTGACCATCGACCCCCAAGAATTCGCAAGTCGTGGACGTAGAGGGGCCAGAAGAATGGCCAATATTGGTCCTTTCATTCGGGTTCTCGATGAAATTTGAACAGAACCCCCAAACCCTACTCCGATCATTAAAGCCGCAAAATCACAGAATCCCCTACCTAGTCTCTTCGGCCCTTTGGATGCTTAGGGCTCATGCCTCTGAAGCTTACAGACATGTCCGCCCCGGAAAGCTTTCCCAGAGGCGCATGCACAGCGATGCCGAGCCGAGATCCATAAATCTGAAGACTTGCATGTTGAGTTCTTACTGAAATCCTCAACCTCAAACCGGTGACCGGAAACCCACAACCCCAAACCCAAACCTCAAACCCTAGACCCCAAACCCTAGGTCACTTTGCATTTAGAAAACCTTAAACCTCAAACCCAAATCCTTCTCTGGTTCTGAAGCTCCTATATAAACCGTAAACCCCAAACCCTGAACCCCAAACCCAAGCCCTTCTCTAGTTCTGAAGCTCCCTTTATCTGGCCCAGGCTCTTCTTTGGGATCGTCTTCACGGCTGACCCCCGCCTGGTCTAGGGTTTACTTGGAGGATCATGGGACTTAGTAGGTAAGGTTATAAGTACCTTAATTGGGGCTATAAGTAGTTATAAGTATAGTTACCCTAACTATGACCCTGTTGCTATGTCCCATGATCCTTTAAGTAGGGTTTAAGATGGAAGAGCGAAGCGCGGACATGTCATGCAGGGTTTGCACCCTGGGTTTCATAGTCCACTGCCGCAAGTCTGTTTGTAAAGAGATATCCGATGGTCGCATGGAGGGTGTAATACAGTATGGCCCTGAACTTTCAATGACTTTAGTAAATATCATTAGGATTCCAGACAGTTCCTGTTAGTTCCTATTATAGCAATAGTGCAAATACCCCCTACGCTTAGTAGTTATTCAAATTTGCAACGCTCCTGTATTATGATTTGAAGAATTACGGTTGGCCCTGCCTTAATGCTGCAGGAAAACCCGCCCTACCCTTCCGACACCACACAAGACCCCGAATATCGAAGCATCTAACTCCCAGGCAAACAATAGACGGTTGCAGAATGATCTCCTTGAAGACCGAGACCCTACACCCTAAGCCTGCACCCTAAATCCTAAAGCCTAAACCCTAAGCTCTAAACCAGCATTCCTTCGCTACACTCGGCCCTGCCGCGGGCCTGAGCCTCAACCCATTCAACCTTGGCCCTTGACCCTGAGCCTTCCCAAAGGCCTGAATGCTTTCTGTTAATGTGGGAACCTGATTAAGAAACCCTGGGCCTATAACCCCAAAATACCAGGATTCATATAAGGAACCCCAATTCAGGCCCAAGGTTTCTTAATCAGGTTCCTACAAAAACCCCTTTCGAGAGAGATCTCCCATAAACGGTAAAACCCTTGTAGGAACCAACACAGGAACCCTTGCAGGAACCCTGACTAATCGGAACCCCTTAAAGGAACCCTTCCCCTGCAGCCCATGCGTCTTGACATCTCAGGAGATCATCCTCAAGCTCAGTGTGTTCTATCACTACTTCTTCTTGGACTCCGGGGTAGGGTTGATGGCTTTGGGTTTGGGGGTTTGGGGTTTGGGATGGAGGGCTTAGGGTTTGGGGTTTAGGGGTTTTGCGGTTTGGGGTTTAGAGTTTTAGGGTTTGAGGTTTCGGGGTTTTAGGGTTTGAGGTTGCGGGGTTTAGGGTTTAGGATTTCGGGGTTTAGGGTTTGGGGCAGGAAGCACGCCAACAAATCTGCCCCCCAAACCCTACCCAAATTAGAAAAAGTCCGTACATCAACAAGCAGACAAACTCTAAAGCACAGAGCCTCTCAAACTGCCCGTCGCCATGCAATGTGCCATGCAGCCGACGGTTCCCGTTGTCAAGACATGGGGCAGCCCCGGCTTCAAGAGGTGGCAGCTTCCGCGGCTCTGCCTGGTGAAGTGGCTTAGGCAAGAGCTAGGAGATTGCCAGTTGAATGGCAAGCCTCCCGTGAGCCTTTATCGTTGTTTTTCCGCAGCCCCAGGCCCGGTGCATCTTCATTTTTTTCCGTTTCTCTTCTTTCAGGACTGCGGGTGCGCTTTCTTCCCTTTCTTCCTTGCCCGCATAATACTACTTTGTGTGGGGGGGGGGGGCAAAAATTACTGTGGTTGCTTGTTTGCCAGCAAAACCGCTGAAATAAGAAGACCAATAATGCTGCTGAAAAGGGAACACTCTATTCTATTTGCCCGACCTCATAGCCCTGCACTCCCCCCAGGCCTCCTAACCCTCTCCCTCATCGCCCTCTCCCACCCCCTTTCCCACCCCTCACCCCTGTCCCCTGCCTCTCTGTGGAGCCCCTGTGTCCGGTCGCTTGTAGCCTTCCAGCCCCGTTGCGACAGTGCCTGTATCTGTTTGCCAGGAAGCGTTACCTCAGCCAACTTCGAACAGACAGGCGGCTTCTCCTGGTGGCACTTTGGCAGGACTCGGAGGGGACCAAATGGCGCTGGTGTGCCCAAGGCCGATTGGGCCGATGGGCCTGCTGCCTTCCGTGTCACCGTATAACTTGACGAGTTTCAAGATGTTGTGCTGCACCAGGTGTCGTTTGATCACTCCACTGGAGGCAGAAAGAGAATCCAAACTACATTTATTTGCTTGGTCTTCCAGGTGGCATGGAAGGCTGCACCTGCAAAGCGTTCATACACCCCACGAGCGCGCGGCGCCTGGTGTCGGGCGACAGAAAACCATTGCATCTGCCTGACAGGACGGCCGAACCAACAACCGCTGGTGCGTGCCTGGCGGCAAAAATCCTGATGGCCACAAGCTCTACATCACGACCCCGTCGGAGCTGTGATTTTGTCAGACGTGCGACGCTGCGTCGAGGTGTGGGTTTTGCTTCCCTGCACTCCCTGCCAGACAGGGCGGGTGCCGCTCCTTCCACCCCATGGAGCGGTCTGATCCTAGGGCTGAGGACTTAGGGGTTGTGGGTCTCGGGTATGCGGGTTCAAGGTTTTGGGCTTTGGGTGCAGAGTTTTGACTGGAGTTTCGGGTTTAAGGCTATAGGGTTTTGGGTTGCGGTTGAGATATGTCAGGGTGTAGTTATGGTTAGCAACATTTGTAGTGGTTGAGATGTGGGGTTTAGGGGCTACTACTTTGGGGATCGGTGTTCGACACTAGAGAAAAACAGTGTTACTTCCAGTAGTGATAATAGCAACGATAGCAATAGCACTCATATACTTATCCAATATTAACAGTAGTACTAGCAATAACATCAGCAAGTAAAACCAATATTGCTGGGTCTTTGTAGAGAAGTCTCATAGTCTCGAGCAGGACATGTGGAATTCCTTGGACTTCCTCGTCGTCGCCGTGGCCAAGCTGCAATCGGTCGCCAAAAAAACAAGATTGAGGGGTAATCTCGAGCCCCTGAACCCTATCAGCCAGGTCTCAAGCTGGGCCCCACGGCTGGAGAGGGAGGGGTTATGGTCTGCACAGCTCGCCCAAAGCCATCGCAAGAACAGCACAAGCAGCGGAAGGCGAACACCCAACTCACCCATCCTCAACAGCCCAGAGCACCCCAAACCCTACACACCATAAGCCCCAAACGCGTAAACCCGAGTCACCGTAGTTCCAGTTTTGTACTGAGGTCTGGTATCTCGAGACAAGCACGACATCGGAGTCCCTGCCCATTGACCCGTCGCTCGGCTGCTTTTTGCTTTCCAAGATGTTGGGGCTTACAGTTGTGGCTTTGGGGTTGTGGCTTTGGGGTTGTGGCTTAGGGTTTGTGGAATTCGGGCATTCGGAATGTTGGTATTTGTATGGTCGATTTGGATAATAGTGAGGTATTGATAGCGGAATTGCAAAACGAATCCGAAAGCACAAAGCTATTTAGTGAGTTACGTTCGCGAAGCTGGGGCTTTGAATGGCCAATGCAACATGGTCGAGTCTGAATTCGTTTCGAACCCCAAGACCGGCATAGACCTCACAAAGTCAGCCGCGAACCATGAAAAAATAGAGTTTCAAAACTTCACCGTGGACCGACGCAGAACAACAGCCCGGCTGAATGTAGGAACCACACTTTCGTAACTCTGAGCAAAGGCTTCACGCTAAACATCTAGTTATTGTGGTCGTAATTCCTAATATGCAAGCACAAATCTTCAGCAATACTGTTTCTGAGGGTCGCGGGCGTAATTGTAGTTCCAATACCCCAAGGCCCTCTTACATAAGAGCCAGAATCAATCCGGCTGTCGGAATGCGCTAAGCCACAAGCCTCAAATCCTCCTTCCGAGGATGGTCTTGAGACTCTTCCGATTGGTAAAGCTTGGCCGAGTGGTTCCTCAGATGCAGGATCTGGTAACGCGGTCGACTTTTGTGAGCTTGGAAACATTGAAGAATCGGATCTGCTGCTTCCGGTCTGCCTGCATATGTGATCTGGTGGATGCAGGAACTTGCTAGCTTTGTGATGCTCCTAAACCCTAACCCCTTAATCCCCAACCCCTAAACCTTTCAACCGTGTTGGTGAAGTTGCATCTTCGTCGCATCAGTGTGCATCTCTAGATGAATGGAGATCTCGCGGGTCAATGCTCGTAGAGCCATTGTATTGAAGCCTGCATGGTAATCAACATGATTCCGAAGGAAAGTGCATGTTGATATCATGCTATAGCCAGAATGTACCACAAGGCCCTAATTTTGATACTTAAGGCCCCCGAGAGTAGGGCCGTACGGCTTAAAGGCTTTGCTTTAGGGTTTTGGGGTGGGGGCCGGAGCGGCTGACGCAGCATTGTAACTATGTCCATAGAGCTCGCCGCCGGCAGCTAAACCTTAGCCACCAAGGCAGATGCTTCCGAGGGAGCCCTTTTGGGAATAGGGTGCGGTTTGGAGCTTAGGCCCTATTTTTGAAGACCCACAATCCCAAAGACCTGAAGCAAAGGTCCGGGTTCGGGTTGTCGAGTCGAGTCGAGTGAAGCACTATGCCCCGAAGGGTCTAGCTTGGCCACTGCTGTAGTTGTACTGGGTGGTTCGGGTTGTCCGTAGTCGCTCCAGTGCTTCGGGAAGAAGAGTCTTTCCTTAAGAAATAGAAGTCGACATCAGGGCAGCCCTAAGCTGTCAGGACCCTGACATCTACAGTACGATGGAGTCAGGCGTTTACAGTCCTGTTTAGGCTTTCAACTGTGCCGCATGGTTAGGCACATTTTTCAAGTACTGAAGGTGTCGGAATATATTGCAATAGTATCCCCTCAGAGCCCCCATAAATTTTTTGGTATTATGTAACCCCCAAAACCGCCAATTCCAACTCCCCCTGCCAAGCCCCCCCCCCCCCGCACGTGTATGTTCCGTGTTCATGCAAGCCGGGAGCTTCTTAAGCAGTCGGGCGCAGAGTAGCTCCCAAACCGAACGCAGCTTCAAACCTGTTGTCACAACACCCTGCCTTAACCCTACCAGAGAGCACTTTGGTGTAGGATTCCTATTAAACTCCATGTGAGGGTTTATGATCAGAATCTACTTTTTGTAGGTGCCATCTCAAGGTACACCAGAAGCTCGAAGGCGCAAAAGTCGAAAAACCAAGCCCGAAGCCCTTAACCCCTCAACCACCAAACCCCAAAAGTAGGGCTATAGGGGCCTCAACAACTACCAATACTACTTTGGGTGTTCCTTGTTATAATTATAGTAGAATGGGCCCCCAAACCCTATTCTAATTAAGAAGGCCCCTACAATATTCCTGACCTTCCAATCCCTGGACCTCAGGTGAGGCTAGTGCGAATTCTGGAGAAGTACGATGCACTCTACTTGTGCCTTGCTTGTGCGGTTTCAGGGCACTGAAGCTTAGGGTCGTGCGTGGGGTTTGGGGGCTTTGGGGGCTTGGGAGTTTGAGGGTCTCGGTTTGGGGTTTAGGGTTTAGGGTTTAGGGTTTAGGGTTTGGGGTTTAGGGTTTAGGGTTTAGGGTTTAGGGTTTAGGGTTTTCTAATGGAAAACCAGTAGAGACGTTGTTACAGAACCGAATCCTTAATGTAGGAAGCTGATGAAGAAACCCTGGGCCTATAACCCCAAACTAGTAGGATTCATATAAGGAGCCCCAATAAAGGCCCAAGGTTTCTTAATCAGGTTCCTACATTATCTTGTTTGGGAGTTCATGGCGTTGGCTTTCGTGTTGGTTGGCCTCGGGCCTGCATCCTCGCGGCTTCTGGGCCTTAACCGCACACCACAAAGAATCCCAAATCCTAAGTCAGAAACAGCAAGGGATCCCAAGATCCCAAGAAACAGCAAGGGATCCCAAGACGACGGCCGTTAAGAAGTGCTCGGCTTGCACTTCTCCGGTTTCTGATGCGTTGCTTGGGGCCCAGAGCGGAGGTAGAACCCTGGGCAGCAAGCTAGGTTTAGGGTTGATGCTTTGGGGCTTCGCAAACACCGAATCGATGTCTGTTACATTTCAGGCCACCCCCCATACACTTCTCAAATCCTTGAGCCATCCGTTACGTGGCTTCTGGTACAGTGCAGGGTGTAAGGTTTAGGTTTTAGGGCTGTAGAACCCCCCCTCCCACCCCCGAAAACAAGAGAAAGAGCAAGGATGTCTTGAGCCCTAAACCCAAAAGGGCCCCAAAGCGCCAAGGATGCTCACCTCCATCAAGGGCAGTGTGGCCGCTCTGGCTTGGTCCAGCATCCTCCTCCTCGTGGCCCCTTGGTGATTGATGGGTAGTACTTAAGGCCGTTTTTGATGTGTTGGTGCTTTCTATACTAGAGCCGAATAGAATTTTGGTGGCATATTGGGTTTGTTGGGCTTTGGGGTAGAGTGACGTGTGCTATGTAGGGTCTCAGCATTTTGTGCTGTGTAGTTTGGGTAACTCAGGGTCTGGAGAAGTTGCAGTTGTTCATACGTTACGAAATGATACAAAGGCCTTCCCATGAATAAGGAAAGGCCTTCGTACGTCTGGCTTGAAGACACAAAGCCCTTCATTGGCCCTTCATACTGCCCCAACTCAGTAATAGTTGAAGAATACGTAGAAAAAGGTATGTTCGGGCCATGAATAGTCGCCCTGTTCATGACTCTTCCCGTATCGGGGCAGGACCCCACGAACAACTGTGTTTCAGAGTGCTGGCTACGGTGCAAGAATATGGTGAAGTTCAGGGCTCAGAAATGGGTGGTTGTCAAAATTTTGGGGTCCTGAATATAATACGACACCTACATAGGGCACCCAGGAAGGGACTATAATTTTGACAACTACCCGAATAGCATCACCGAGATGATTCTGCTGTGCCACTTTGCTGCGTGGACTTTCGCATGCTTTTGAGACATCTCATAGTTTTCGGATGCAAGCTTCGACGCAGCTTCGACAGTTTTGAACCTGAGGCTTGGAGGGCTATGGTGTAGGTCATCGTTCTGCCTGGACCAGGTGCAAATGATGCTGTCCCTAGTCATGGCCACCGTCCTGGAGGCGCCCTGGCACGAGTATGAGGGATTAGGGAGATGGGCGGAGCCTGCGCCTTTTGGATCCGGACCTCCTTTCACCCGTCGCCCATCTCTTTGAACCCGAAGCCTTACCCACATACCCTGAACTTTCACTACATCCTAATGGAAGTGCAGAGTTGAGGTCCCCCTTGCAGTGAGCCATCCAAGGCATACTTTTTGGACGACAACTGGCCGGGAGACAAGCTGAAGGTGGAGAGGGTTCAGCTGAGGCTTGAAGAACTACATCCCACCTACCACCATCCCCATGCCCAAATCCCGGGGCTTCGGTACGTTGGACCTTAGATTTCAAGCCCGAAGCCCCAAGCGTAGTTCCCCAAATGGATATGGGTGGTTGTCAAAATTATGGTCCCTTTGTGGGTACCTATTCTAATGCGGCACCTCATATTTAGGGCACCCAAAAAGGGACCCTAATTTTGACAACCACCCATATGACGAGGTCTACGACTACTATGGCACATTCTCGCGGTCGATGCTGACGCAGCCCAGCCAAAAGCAGTCAGGCTTCGGGCTGAGACACGAGGCCCTAGATACTAAACTCTAAATGCCAAACCCTTAAGCCCTAAATGCTGTACCCGAAAACCAAAATACAAAACCCTAAACCCTAAACCCCAAATGCTAAACCCTAAACCCCAAAGCGCCAGTTAGGGCTTCGGACGTGTTGGAGTCAGGCATGGATTGACAGTTCAACCGAGACCCAATCATAGGAGGCCAAAAGGGGTTTTAGCCTATGGGGGTTTAGTAGGGATTAGGCTTCCCATAATCGGGTTCATAATAAGGAATGCCTACCCCAAGAATCTTTAGCCTCCCTTTTGGCTTCCCATCAGGAACCCCACTTAGGCAGTCAACTCTGAACTCCTTGAACTCGACTCTACGCCTTAAACTCTCGTTGTCCTAGAGCCGCGACTCGCAGCTCCTAGGAAGAAGGAGGCCAAAACAAAAAAATTCTCGTTGTCCAAGCCAAGGATGTTTGAGATCACGCTCGCCAACTTCATCCCTGCCTGTGCCTCAGTTCGGCGCAAGGCTGACGAGCCAAGAGCACCAAATATGATGCATCTTTTTTCATAAAAAACATGTTTCCATGAAAAAACATCATAGTTCGTAGGTGAAAAAGGCTTTAAGACAGCAAAACCCCAAAACTTAGTCTTAAAGCCCCAAGGTCTTGACAAGCAAAGGCTTTAAGACCCAGCTCGAACCCTAAACTCTAAACCCCAAACCCTAACAGCCCTAAACCCTCGACCTTAAACCCTGAACTCTAAGCCCTTAGCCCTAAAGAAACAGCCTGCAAAGTTAGCTTCGGCCGAGGTGACCAGGGTCATGGTCACGAACTTCAGCCAGGCAGGGTGTAGAAGTCAGCTTCAAAGCAAAGCCTAAACCCTGATGCCCACAGGATTTTAGGGGTTTCAGGGTTTAGGTTTGGGGTTCTTGTTCAGTACTTCATGCTAATTTACTATTGACCCCCTATTATGGTAGCTTAAATTAGACTCCCTAACAAGAGCGCAGTTCAGGCCTTGGTTGGGGCCCCGATCATCTTCCACCGGTTCTAAAGGCCTACACCCTACCATTACCAAGAAGACAGGTCGCTGCTCCAAAAACCGCGAATCCCAATTCTTAGACCCTCAAGATTTCAGGGCCGGATCAACACATCCAAGAGATATATAACAGAGCGCAGCAGAAGAGTAGAAATGGGAGTACTCGCCATCCACATGTGCAGGGGCTTGATGCGGCAATAACAAATAACGGAATGCTAATCTTCGAAACGGACTGCTGGCGATCCAGGCACTGTGGGAAGATACAGCCCGAATTTCGAGGTCATTGTGCGTGGGGGCTACTCAAGACTCAAATCTGTGTCCGTCTCGAACTCTCAGATCCTTTACCCCACCAGTGTAAGCACTTTGGATCCATATGGTTGTCTTTTGAAAGGAACAGCTAGGGCGGCGATAGATCCGGGAATCTTTTGCACTAGAGTTTCGTACCTTGCCCAGCATGCAGCGCCAAGCAGCGGTACTGCTGTGGGTGAAAAGGCGAGCAGCCGAAAGCCTCAACCTAAGGAGCCTGTACAGCGAAGATAAGACTGACAGGGCGAAGCAAGAGGCTTGAAGCCCCGACACAGTCCGCTCCTCATATCCGTGCAAGCTAAGTCGAGGGTTGGGGCATACGGCGATTCGAGCTGACGGGTCATACTCGGGAGAGTCCGGCTTGGAGCTCCAAACAGTGTCGCGGGTTTCAGGGGCCTTCAAGCACCCGGCCATGCATCCGCGGCAGGCCTACCTTATCTTCGGCCTGATGCACAAATTCTTTATTGGCCGATTCCTCAGCCGTGGCTTTTGGGGATGGTGTCGCCCAAATACTGAGACGTCCGAAGCGGTTTTTGAAGGGTCAGCTTCTTGAGGAGTCCGCTTGCGGATCGTAGGTTGCAGTCACGACCGGAACACAGCGACGAAATTTTGTGTTTACGTTTACATGCTTCTCCATATTCATTATTGCCGAGAGCCTGGAACCAGAACAGCACTTTCAGATAGCTACTGAGCAGCTACTGTCATCTGTTTGTCTCGCACAGGTCTCTTCAAGAGTTTCAGAAGGTTGCAAGTTCAGCTGGCGAGCAACCTCTTATTCCAGTACTTTCTTTGCAACCTTGAAGAAGTACCCCCTTTAGTGACCTCGGAGCAACCGTATAGTGACCTCTTTTACTAGCAGATACTGGGAATGCTTCCGAAGCTTCGGCCTCAACCCCTAAAACCCTAAAACCCTAAACCCTAAAGCCCTAAGCCCTAAACTCTGAACCCTAACACCCTAAGCCCTAAAACCTTAAAACCCTAAACCCTAAACCCTAAACCCTGAACCCTAAAACCCTAAGGCCCCAAACCCTAAACCGTAAGGCCCTAAACCCTAAAACCCTAAGGCCCTAAACCCCTAAGCCGTAAGCCCTAAACGCTACACATTGTTCGCATTCTCGGGGGGGCCTTTCAGGGCTTCACCTTCCTGGGTCTTTGCTTTGAGTGGCGATGCAAAAACCCGGCGGGCCCCCGAGGTTTTTGAGAGCACCTTGGGGCTTAGGACTCCTTGTTTACGTAGAATACCCCTAAGCCCTGTCAGCATCAGGAGTTAGGGCTAAGCACTGAGGGTCTAGGGTTCGGGGTTTCGGCTGTTGGATTAAGAGGGGGGGGGTTTAGGGCCTAGTTAGAGACAGTGCCTGAGCTCAAAGAATTTCAAGTATCCCGAAGAGTCGCAAGAGGAATCCGCACACAGACTCAACCCAGTTGCCTGCAAGATGTCTTTCTTGCGTGCGTGGAAAATGCCCGTTGAGCTGCACAGGCTTTGCCGTGGTCATGGTCATCACCGGAGTGTTCATCCAGGAGCCATGCATTTCGGTTGACAGCTTCGGAGAGTTCTGTGGCTCAAGGTCCAGGTTGCTCCGAGCTTCTTCATAAGAGTGTTGTTCTTATCCCCTGGTGAGTTCTCTTTGAAGGCCAGCAGCCAAGGGCCGATGCAGATGTTGGTTTCTGGGTGTCTAGGAGTGTGCACACGAGGGTTCCAGATGTTGAAAATGTGGGTCTAGGGCCTAGCCAGGCTTGTGTACGCAAGTCGGTGAGGTTCGCGACATGGAAGTTTCCCTAAATAGGGGACTCAATATAGTGCCCTAAATAGTATGATCTTTATTCTACAGACCCCACAATAAGCTAACCCTAGTTGTCGGAAACTCCCGTGTTGGCTCTCGCGTACTGATGATGGAAGACTAACTCCCTCGTCAGCTCCCAGGCTCAAAACCACACATCTACTGTAGGGGCCTCAATAATTACCAGTACTATTTATTACTATTTTGGGGGTTCCTTATAATAATAATGATAATAATAACAATAATAACAATAATAAAAATAACAATAACAATAATAATAATAATACTAACAACAATAGCAATAATAATAACTATTATTAATATATATATATATATATATACACACATATATATTACCCTTCAACCCCATCCTAATTATTAAGGCCCCTATGTTACACATCCCAAATGCTCAAGAGCTGCCAAAGAAAGCGAGCGAGGAGACGATGAAAGTGGCTCAGACGGACAACACCATCATGCTGATGCTTGGCAGCATTTCCGTGGCGTCCGGAGAGTGTCAGGGTTTAGGGCTTAGGGTTTTTATGACCAGTCCAGAATTTGGGGGTTTAGGGTTTAGGGGTTTATGGTTTAGGGTGTATGGTTTAAGGTTTAGGGTTTATGGTTTAGGCTTTAGGGTTTAGGGTTTTTAGGACCACGGCTCCTGCAGGAGCTAGGCTGATTTGGTTTATTCTGGGGTTAGGCAGGGCCGAGGCTGCTTATGAGGGGTCTGTTGGGGGTGTACTTAAGGGATCATGGGACTTAGTAAATAGGGTTATAATTAGGGTAACTATACTTATAACCACTTATATCCCCAATTAAGATATTTCTAGCCTTACTTACTAAGTCCCATGATCTTCCAAGTAGGACTTCAGCCTTTGGCTTTCGATTTGCTTTATACTGTAATCCGGTCCGGCAAGGGTGGTGGATGTGAAGAGTTGAAACACATGAGCATGAAGAGTACAAAGGGTTGTGATACCACGCGGAAGCAGCCGCTGCAACCACCAACATCTGGCCCTGAAACTTGAAATGCCCATTCCTTAGCTCTAAACTACACTAAACCTCATACCGGCGTGGAGCCGCCATTGCTCAGGACGCAGCGGGAACGATCTTCGAATCTGCACACAAGGCCACACGTGGGGGGTCCTTATTATAAGAATCCTACTATTGAGGGTACTATATTAGGGTCCCCTATTTCCGGAAACTCCCATGTTTTGTATCAATACTTCGTAGATCGCTCACATTGCACGTGGGTTTCGTTTCGGATTGAGCTGCTTCTATAGTTTCCTTAGGAAGCATGTTTTATTTTTCTTCATATAAACCCCAAGAGAATATTCAACACATTATTGTTGCCATGGTTCTAAGGGGGGTATAGGCTTGTGCAGAGAGCATCAGAAAGTCGACCCAAGACACGGTGATGGCAGATGGGAAGGCGAAAAGTCTTGCCGACTGAGAACTGCAAGTCTAGCTGTTGAAACCCCCTAAACCCTACACCCTTAACCCCAAATCCTCCCCGAATCCAAAGTCTTTTAGTCCGAAACTCGAAAAGTCGCCTAAACCCTAAATCCCTAAAGCTCTAATAACCTAAAGCCCCAAACCCTACCCCCCCCCCCCCCCCCGCCTTTGAAGGAAGATCAAGACCTTGTTTGACATGGCAGACTCGGATGGCAGTGGGCGCCTGGACATGGAGGAGAGCCCTGCAGGTTTTTGTTTGGGGCGGCACGTGCTGTCACCCCGACACAGGCTCAACCTGTTGCACGTATTTGACAACTGCTGCCAAGACTCTTGCTCCCGGGGAAGATGCCTTGATGCAGAGTTTAAGCCTAAATGAATGCAATCAGGTAGGCACCCAGCCGGTGGCTACGGAATGACACATCAGAAACTCGTCACAGTCGCCGGTCGAAGTAGTGTTCAAGGTATAACATGGGCAGGTATGTATGTGTATATACAAAAATTTGTTCACACACACACACACACAATCTCGAACTACGGTCGCAGTGTAAATCAACATCAAGCTTAACTGCATCCGAGCTGCTGGTTGCGGCCAACAGTCCTCCAGATTCCTTCTCAAAGCCGCAACAGGGTGATGCAAATTCAGGCGCCGATAGGGCTGATGCAGGAACTGCTCTCTTCCTTGCTGAAAGGTGCTCTTATTACTCTGCACCCTCCAGTTTTGATGAGACAGACGAGCACCTTGATGGTCTCCGACAGTGGTTGCAGAACATAGTCTGTCAAAGGGGAAAAGGAGGGTGGGCTGTAACAGGGCATATGATTTTTTTCTACTATGTTCATTTTTATTCAGAGGGAGGGAGACAGACAGAGAGAGAGAGAGAGAGAGAGAGAGACAGACAGACAGACAGAGAGAGAGAGAGAGAGAGAACGATAGGTACAGACTTGAGTATAATCCTGTTTTTCGTGACTTGCTGGCATAAAACTCCGCACAACTTCTTCAACCACCCTGAACCCTGTGGCTCTCCGACCCCCAGCGGAAAGGAAAAAGGCCTTCAAGAACACACTCAAGCCCTACTGAAGCTTTTTCCTTGTCACACTGCATAGTAGATGTGTGGTTCTCTAAATCAGAATACGCTTTTTACATCCGAAAATACGACCCTTCTCATCTTGAAAAGTGACCCTAGTTTAGAGCACTACCCACATGAGAATGCACACCACAGTCGCTACCGTTCTTTTGCTTCGACAACTCGCGCCCTTGTGTGCCAGTGAGACATCCTGCAGCGAAGGTGAGGTATATACTGTCATGCTTTAGAGCACCACATTGCGCAATTCATTTTCAGCCGCTCGTTTTGGCGCTACGAAGCGTCTCCTGAAAGCAATACTATCCTTTCTCGTCTGTGCTGGCAGAACATGCATGTGAGTGGTTGTCAAAATTATGGTCCCTTTTTGGGTCCATATTATAATACGGCACCTATTATTTACGGCACCCAAAAAGGGACCCCTATTTTGACAACTACCCATGTGTGGGGCCCACTGCAACGCCAATCTGCTCCCGGTCTTCATCTGAGCCCTCAACCCTACTTGCAGGATCATGGGACTTAGTAAGTAAGGTTATAAGTACCTTCATTGGGGTTATAAGTAGTTATAAGTATAGTTACCCTAATTATAACCTTAGTTACTAAGTCCCATGGACCTTTAAGTAAACCTAAACCATCCCAAAGATGGCTTCAAAACAGCTCGCCCAAATGGGCCTCTGCGCACAGGCCAAGAAAAGGGCCCTCCAAAAAAACATCCCAAAGCCTAGATTTTTCCACAAAATCCCTAAACTTCTTAGCAGCAAGTCCATGAGGAGTTTGTGGAAGTCTGCGAAGACACCTCCATGAAGGCTCCTCGGTTCGGGATTCTTCGGGTCGCTTGATCCGGGTTTCGGGTTGCAGCAGTTTCGGGGTTCGGGCTTAAAATTCTATGAAATTGTTCCAAGCGGAGGCATTGAAACTCTGAGCCCTCAGCCATAGACCCCTGACCCTAAACCCTAAGCTTCGTGAGATTGAGGTTGAAGCTTCAATGCATGTACAGGGCCTATGTCTCGCTCTTCGGGTCTCAGAACGTGCGGGGCCTCCGAAAGCATTTCTTATGTAAGCCCTAAACCCAAAACCCTTATGGGATGGTTAGTTGAAGACGCTTGCCAAGATTGAGTGGGTTTGGGCCTAAAGCCTGCCAGGAAGAGGTTTGGGTGGTGTCGCCGCCTTGAGCCCTCAAAAAAATCCGACACCTTCTAATCCCTCAGAAATGAAATAAGCAGAAATTGCTTGTCATTGTTGATGTTGAACCCCCGAAACCGTCAATTTCAGTCCAGCGCCGCCCACTCCTAGCCCTACCAATTCCAGAACATGGTTCCAAAAAGAAATCCTGCTCAACACGTTTCGGTCAGTACGTTTCGGTCAAGACTGATTTCGCACCCATAAAGCCTCAACAGTTTCTATCAGCCTAAACCCATGAACCCAGAAATCCATACACCCCGAACCCTAAACCCTTTCGTCGACGGCTTGCACCTCAGGCGGCAAAAAGGAGCAACAAAAAGAAACTAGACCCCTAAACCCTAAAACCCCAAATCCTTAGAGCCGTTAACCCCGATCCATACATCTGCTTGCAGCTTTAAAACCGTAAAATCCCCAAAGCTTAAAATCCTAAACTCCTATCAACTCTAAACCCCAAACCCACAGGATGTGACTTCAGCTCTCAAAAACCATAAAATATCGTACCCTTATACAAAACCCTTATAGATCCCTTTCAGGAACCGTACAAAGGGGACCCTAAAAGAGGTGACCCTAATCTAAAGAACTACCCAAATCTCACTTCAGCTCTCAAACCACAAAGCCTTCCGCAGATGTGGCTTTCGGCCATGGGCTCCCTGGCGGAAAAGCATTAGTGGATATAAATCCTAGGGTTCCTTCAAGATCTATAGGGTGTGGTGTTGAGGGTTTCGGGTCGATGCTACAAACCAAGCATCACCTTAATGACCCCTAGGCTATGGGAATTCTGGCATCTTCCTTACTATGGGTAATGCAGGATTTATATCATCCGTAGGAGATCGAAGGTTCCTCGTTATAGTAGATACTTAAGCCTCAAAGGGGTCGTTATGCAGGTACTTGAAGGCCTAAGTATATACTATGTGGGTACATGGAGCCTGAGGAATAACAGATGGAAGACGGCCTCAGTACCGAAATTATGGTAGAATGCAGGAGTTCTATATGGGTGGTTGTCAAAATTAGGGTCCCTTCTTGGGTCCTTAATACAATACGGCACCTAATCTTTCGGGTACCCGAGAAGGGACCATAATTTTGACAACTACCCATATTAGGAATTACAGGTTGATTGGGGAGAGTATCTCCCGCTAGGCAACCTGTAGGGTTTACTTAAAGGATCATGGGACTTAGTAACTTGGGTTCTATTTAGGGTAACTATACTTGTAATTGCTCATAGCCCCAATTAAGGTAATTGTAACCTTACTTACTAAGTCCCATGATCCTCCAAGTAGGGTTCTTGGAGTTTAGGAACAAGCCAGAAAGTTGGAACATTAGTATCCTCATGCCCTTAAGGTAAAGGATAAGGGATCCTAGCACTAGTCATCCTAAACTCACGTTCCAGCTTTCTGGCTTCTACTGCAGGGGTCTTGGGGTTTTGGGGATGAGGGTTTAGGGTGGGGTTACGAGCTCGGGTTGCGGAAGAGATTTCGTGCACATTTCGGAGATGCTGACTTGGCCAGATGTAAGGTCCAGCACCGAAAACTCCAGCGAGTATGGCTACGGCATCTCTCTGAAATAACTCCACGGATGTACATCCATTCTCGGAGGATCATCACTGCAAGGAACCCCTAAATGATGAAGATTCCCCTAATTCGAAGGACCTCCTTTCCTTCAGGTATTTGGAAACGCTGAATCCTAGATCCTACCCCTATTTACCCTAAACCCTAAACCCAGCTCTTCCGAGGACTGGATGTCTCGGATGCCAAGGGGGTCTTTCAGCTCATCTCTGAGCAGCTAGACTCTGAAGATCTCTCCGCCCGAGGCGCCTTGGCGTTCGGATGCCTCTTATGAGAATTGGGAGTTTCGGAAAAGAGGGGACCCTAATATACTACCATAAATAGTAGGATCCTTATGATAAGAACTTTAAAATAAGGTACCCCCAATTTTCGTAAACTCCCAGTTCGAATAGCCCGAGTATTCCCTAATGATCCCCATATCATTGGAGTAAGCATACCCCAAAACCCTATTCAGGGCTTAGGGCTTGGGGTGATAGGGGTTTAGAATTTACAGTTTAGCCAACTCTCGACCGTCAAGTCAGACGTAGGGTAACGATACTTATAACTCCTATTCGGGGACTTATAACCCTACTTATAACTACCCATGAACCTCCAAGTAGGGTCTGAACCTCTCAGTCTCAATCTCGGCAAAAGCCCCTGCAGAATTGGTCGCCGGCGTCGCGCGCCTGAAGGGCGCTGCGAGGCAGGGGCTCTTTTTGTGGTACTTGCTGCAGGGGATTACGGACTCCACGTGGGAGAATGCCGAAGCAGAGGGCTTTGGGAAGAGTCTGTGGCATGGGGCCGAAGGTGCGCGGGCTCCTCATTTGGGGTCCGGTACGCCAGGTGCACACTTTTTGGAGGTTGCAGGTGTTCTCGCGGGCACGCCCAAGCCCTCGAATGCTTCGATCTCCCCGGATCTCCTTCCGAAGCTTCAAGACTTTAAGGGTGACCTTGCGGAATCCCCCCCGAGTTCTTCCCCCCCCCGACCGACTTCTGTGAACAAACCCAAGAGCATCGGAACAGAAATCCTTGGATCCCGAAGGATCCAGGGACCCTTGAGGCCCTGGAGCCCCGAAGCTCAGTGCGTACTAATCGGGGCCTCAATAAGTACCTGTACTATTTTGGTGGTTCCTTATTATTATTTTTTTGGTAAATTGGGCCCAGAACCCTGTTCGAATTATGAAGGCCCCTATCTGAGTCTCCACCCTCTTCTGCAGGAACATCGACCTGGCTATGTTGCGGCAGGAGAATCAAGAGATCCTGAAGAGGGTGAACCAGCTTCAGGCCGATTCCTTGAGGGGTTTAGACGGTTTAGGGTTTAGGGGTTTAGGGTTTTTAGGGTTTAGGGTTTAGGGTTTAAGTTACCATAATAAGGAAACCATCAGGGATCTATAAGGGTTCCTTTAAGGGTTTCGGGCTTAGTTACAGTTCAGTAAACATGTCGTGGGCGCCTTAGTAACCAGGGATACTGGTCCTCAGGGTTCCTTTCCTTTCTTCGATTTTTTGTTAATCTGCCTCAGGCCAATGGTTGTTTACGGGTTCAAGCATGTTGGGGTACAATATCGGGGCCTTGGTTCATTAGCAATGCTACTTCTTAGAGCTCTGCTTGTAACTATAGTGCAGGTTATACCAAAAGTCTACTCTAATTCTAACGCTACGCCGCTCGCCTCTGCTGTGGGTAGCGAAGTACAAGGAAGGGAAGGGAACGAGAAGAGGCTCTTTCCAGAACTGCTTGTCGGATTGCATTTGGGCTGCAGGGAGGAGGATTAGGTAGAGGGTACTTAATATAACCATCAAGACGCCCTAGGTCAGGAAGATGTAAGGTGTATGAGGATGGTTGTGCATGCCACGGTCTTGGGTTGCGGTGAGGCAGTCCCCGTCTCCGGAAGCCTGAAACCGAGTATTAACATAGGGGCTTAAATAATTGCCAGAGCTATCTAGGGGTTCCTTGTTATAGTTATAGTTTCATATTAAGACCCCTACTTTACACGGCAGAGCGGCGCCCTGCAGAAAACGCTCAACGAGATCGGCGAGAGCATTGAGTGCGAGCTGTGAGCCTGGGACGGGGTTCGCCATGGGCTGTGCGCTGATTTTGATATATAAATCCCGTAGTAGGTTTGTATACATTCATACATATGCACAGGCAAGACACATGTGAAGTTCCAGCAAACCTTCAGTATCAGTCCAGGCTCCCGGCTTTGGCCCGCTGTTGTGCAGTCACCGCATTTGGCTCTCTGAAGATGCGTGCACTTGTGCCACGAAGCTGCAGCGGATGCAGCCGGAACCCGAAGCCCTAAACCACCAGCCACGCACTTACCTCGCATGTGTGGACCAAGCCTGGGGAAGCCTTAGGTCGCAAGAAAGTCTCACAGTATCTAGAGCTTTGAATGTCTAGAAGTTGCTTGCGTTTCAGTTTCAGGATCATGTCCTGAATCGTGCCGCTTATGACTACATGGCAGTAGGATCTAGGTTTGCATTAGCGCGTTCATGAGAGCGGCCTTTCTTGATTGACAGTGCCTGGCTTTGCAGTCTGAGTGAGACATTAGGCAAAAGGGTTTAGGGTTTAGCAAGAAGTCAGCCACTTGGTTCATTGCAGTTCATCGCTTCGGGCCGGGGTTGAGAAGCTAAGCACATGCCACGTGATACCCACAGGCCAAGAAAGGCTTTCAACACTGACAGCCGTAAACCCCAAGTCCCTAAACCCTAAACCCCTAAACCCTTTAGGGCCTAAGGGGTTTAGGGTTTAGGGTTTAGGGTTAGGCTGTAAGCCCCCAAAAATACCCGACTGCTGGCATTCCGCGCTGGCTTGTTTTGATGCGACTCCCCTCCTTTAAGAAGGACCGGGAACCAGCTTGGCTGGGGCAGGACCTCTGTGGTCTCAGTACTCCAGGGATCACTTGCAGAATCAATCCTTTCTTTCATTTTAACATGCAGAAGTATCACTTCTACCAGGAGCCTTCTTGTGTTACTTTTCCTTCATGCTGACCAAGAATGGTAGCCACCTGGGTTCGTAGGTGGGAGTGGGATATCTTCGAATCAAGGATGAGTGGAGAAGCCGTGGTACCATACCGGCTGCAGAGGTCCGGCAGTCGCATGGAGTTTGGTCGAAGAGGCCACCGTTTTGCAAGTGCAACGTTTCTATCCTTCCTTTCTTAAAGAAAG
>CAJNDT010000445.1:0-207642 GCA_905221615.1 Symbiodinium sp. CCMP2592
CAGCATGAGCATGACATGAAGCAGTGTTTCTGCACCGACTTTGTGCCCATAACACAACTTTGACCCCCTCACTAACTCTTGACGTTAACCGTTCAAGCAAGCTCGTGAAGTTGGAGTCCATTTGAGTCAACTCTGAGTCTCCCACAGGCAGAAGACAGCAAGCTAGGTGAGCTTCCTGCCGTGGGACACTGAAGCTAGCAACTGCTGCTGGCTACCCCACGCTGGATTTTCGACGTAATCTTGCTTGCGATAACTTCAGCCAGACGCCGCATCAGTTTAGGCTTTCTTTGCTGCATTGCTAATCTGACTTTTCACTCCACTCACATCACCAGGGACAGACCCAGAAACCTTCAGGTCTTGAAGTCTAGCATCTGAATTTGACAATGTACGTGAACCGAACAGTTGGCACTTGGTAGTCCCTGCCTGCCATGCAAACCAACAGCATAGCAAAGGCTGCAAGCCTCTCAGATGTCTGACTCTCACTCACTGACGCTGGCCCAAAATTCTACACCTCGCATCAACTGACTGTGAACTTCGGATCAGGTGACACACAGAGTTCGCCCCGCCGACCTGCCTGCTCTGACGAATCTGGCCAGGTTCCGCCGACCGGCTCTGGCCCATGTAGCCAGGTTCCGAAGCCTGGCACGCACCAAGATATCACTGCTAGCAACCGCAGTTGCTAATTCTTGCCGTAGTACGACTCAGCTTCCCAGCCGGTGTTCTTACGACCTCACGGCCGGCGTCCGATGGACGTCTTGCAAGCACGGCCCGACCTCCCGGTCGTCGACCCGGCTCGCTCAAATCTTACTCCCCGGGCACGACCTCACAGTCGGCCCATTTACTCCTATCAAAAATACATCATGCTATGGTTTGAAAACGAGGCTCCTGCACGCTCAACCACTGAAGACTTCGCAACTGCACACAACATGCCAGGAACTGAGCGAAACAGACGTGTTTTGTACCGCTGAGGGTCAAGCTGTAGCGCGGACGGATGCCGCGTAACACTATCGCTGCTTCCCATGCTGTCTCCTAACCAAGCCGCTTGCAAGCGGCCACCAAACAAGCCCACCCTTCCGAGACATGCTGCCGACACTCTTGGCCAAGAATTGCTCGCCGCAGACCGAAGTGGTGCTCGCTTACGTGGAATATCTAAGGGCCAAGCCGGTAAAAGCTCGCAGACCGCTCTGGCTCCAAACCTGCACGGCAAAGAGAATCCAGCGTGAATGAAGCCAAACTTCGAACGCAAACGGTGCATGTGCACGGAAGGTCAGAGCTTGCTTTATTTATCAGCTCGCTGCGCAAGTGGCGGGCGCTGGACTTCCTGTCAGACTCGTGACTCTTGCTTGGAGGCCGCATGGCAGAGCTGGAACTGGAATAAAATTACAGATTGGGGAACCCATGACTTCATTGATGCGGTATTTTATTTTCTTGTCCGGCCTGCCTATGGCATCATCTTGCCTGAGACTCACAGCCAGATCTTGCCCGGCACGCGGCAAGACTGCTTCATTGAAATCTATCTATGACGGGAAGCCGGGAAGAGACTCTGTCGACGTTCTTGGAAGACACTCAGGTCTCTCGCGGGGGCAAGCGCTGCACGGAGCAATTCACTTAAGAGTTCTTCCTTCAGTCAACTTAACTAACATTCTCCATTACATCATGTCATACAGAACTACAAATCAGCTCGATAAAAACTTCCGCCGCACTCCGTGCAGAAAAGATCTTGCCGCGAGGCCCGTCGCACGGGCTAAAAGATCTTGCAAGTCTGACAGCAGCTAGTACCAGCCGGGACGCCGGACACAGCTCATCATATTGTAACCGAGCGTTTCAAAAGCGTCCTCATGTTCTGGCGGTTCAGCTGGAGTCCCTGCCATCGCCTTATTACTAATGGTGCACTTGCTTCATGAGAACGTATGATGCAATACCCACTCGGGCTTCTGGCGGCCCGTCCTGCTGTGGCTCCAGGTCCCTGTCATAATCGAAGACGTCGTCGGGACCGTCTGGCTCGACCTCGTTGTCAGCTGTCTAAGCAACTTACTTACTTAGGCTACAGGCTACAGGGGTCCGGCACCTCGTCGGCGGCCAAGCGAATCTTGCCCTTCTCCGCCATGGCAGTCTCTCGCTCATCAACACCGTAGGAGGCTGCCTCTAACAGCTTCTTCCGCTGATCTTCTGTCGGGTGCCCGTCTCCTCCCTCGTGTGGCTCTGGCGGTTGCGTCTTCTGGCTGCGTCTCGCCTTGGCAGCGGCTGCCATGTCATGCAGCTCTTGCGCCCGAATCTGCATGATGTCCTTATCTCACGGAAAGAAGGAAAACATGTACCACTTAAAACAAAATTGTCTTGCCATGTCATGTCTGACATGAATTTGTTTGCTGCCGGGTGCCTCTGAGTTGGGTCTCTCATACGCCCTGCGACCAGGTTCCATTACCCACAATTGCCAGGCTTCTTTGATTTCAATTTCAGGTTCGGTCGGTGTCTTGCTGGACATCGGCGACTCTGTGTTGGACTCATCGCATTCTGCTTCGTTTCTACCTGCATGCACTGCTGCTTGAAACTTCTTATTGGTTGCTGCCGGGATTCTGGTGACCCTCCGTCGCCTCGAGGCTCCTCAAGCAATGGCTAGCCATAAAGAGGTGCACGCTGCTCTCTATCCAAGTAAGTGAGTCAAACGACAACTGCTTCTTTTGGACCAAGACTCATGCTGGGCTTCGTCTTCCTTCTTCTCGGAAGTGCCACCTCCGTGAGCCTTGCCAGTGCCGGACGTCGTGTCCTCGGACTGACAAAAACAGTTAAAGTTATGAACTATTATTTATATATGTTTATATTATGTTATATAATTATATTATATTATGTATATACACATATATATATATATATATATATATAGATAGATTATATATACATAATATATATATATATATATATATATATATATATATCTTTTATAATATGTATTATATATATATAGATGTAAGTACGTATGTATGTATTATTAAATATTATGTATTACATCTGAGAAACTGCAACTGTAAGCAAAGAATCATGCTGGACTTCTCCATCTCCCCCGGAGGAGCCACCTTGCTGCCTCTTGCCAGTGCTGGTTTCCGCCTCCTCGGAGTGAAAAAGTTGCAGGCCTAGCCAATGAAATATGCAACTTACAGCAGACAATGCTTGAGGATATAGCATGAGACGGAGCGTCATGCTTTCCTGCTTCGCCCCCTGAGGCTCTCTCCTTGGCGTTACACGGCTAACACTTAAACCCTGGCTCTGGATATCATCATCTTGCGTACCCAGCGTCAGCATGCAGGCCACTCTGTTGGCCTGAATTCCCGTCCTCGGCGATGGGCTGTTGCTTCTTAGGTTTACGTTTTACGTGCCACACCGTTTTGGAGAGCTCTGGAATCCTTTCGAAGATTCGGCTGAGCCCTGACGATCCGAGCTTTCATCCTCGGAGTGACATGCCGAATTGCAATTAAACGTGTTCTGATGCTGTTCTGTGTCTTGTAGCTTCCTGGCGTCCTACCGCAGACTCAGTCATGTGAGCCCTGACCAGACCAGGTTTCTGTCCAAGGTACAAGGGATGCCGAAGTTGAAAGGCTGACTTGTATTTTGGCCAACAACTGCTATTCGGAGCATGTTCTACTGAGCTCTTGAAACAAACGTAAGCAGTATTGTATAGAATATCCTCATGCATCTTCAGGCTACCGAAGAAGATGGAGCTCTAGCTGGCGCAGTTCTTTCGGATTAACTGTCTGGCTCTGTAGCGGAACACTCCTGCCTGCTCTTGGAAACGATTCACGTTGGCCTCCTTTGCCGACTCGTGACGAGCCGTGCTGACGATTTCCGGGCTGGCAACTTACCAATAACGACCTTCCTAACCAGAAACTATCATCGTGACTGAGCCCGTGCGGACGAAGGAAGAATCTGAGAATCAGTAAGTAATAAATAGTAAGTATGATTTCTGCAGTTTTGAAATTTAGTTCCAGGACTGAACCTAATACCTGCTCTTGCGAGCCAAGAATCATCATTTTGGGGCTGCTCCTGCTCAAAGTCGTGCCACTTGCTTTCCTCGGAACATTAATAATTAACAATGATTGATTGTGTTGGTATTAAATATTGTTAAGTAGTTGCTTTCCGAATATTCATGAAACCTTGCCCCTGTGTACCAACCAAGAATCATCATAGCCTGGCCCTTGTCCCCACGAGCTCTGGCTCCAGTCTTGCTGGCTCCAGCCTTGCTGGCTCCAGCCTTGCTGGCTCCAGTCTTGCTGGCTCCAGTCTCGCTGGCTCCAGTCTTGCTGGCTCCAGTCTTGCTGGCTCCAGTTTTGATGCTGCCGGGAGTTGCACCAACCGCTGTCGGCCTGAGAATGAAATCATCTTGAATCAAGACACACTCAGCACTAGTTGATTGCTCATCTTGTGTGTGTGTGGTAGAAGTCAGACAACGTCATTCGTCGTGCTAAATCAATCTGCTCCAGAAGCAGTATCCTGACCCAAGTTTATTGCTTGCACCGGCAACAGGGATATGTGGCAAGCTTACTCCCGTTGACTCTCAATTGTCAATCCTGCAAGTTTGAACCAAGAATCCGCTTCCCAAGATTCATGGTAGCCTGGTAACTAACTAATTAAATTAGAATATACATACTAAGTGTCAATGTTAGCGATTGTAGATGTCCGAGTCATATTCAGGACCAAGAATCCGGGTCCTGCCTTGCCTGTGAGGGAGGGTAGTAGCTCTGAGATCCAGCCTCGCCAATACTTGGCAAGTATATGATATGATGACTGCTACATTAATTATATTGTGCTACATCGTCGAAATGAAGTCTTCCTCTCGCGGCACCCCATGCAAGGAATCAACCACATTTTAAATTTACATCACATCCAATCTAATCTACGAGAACAAACCTGCGACATCTGGCCGGCACCTTTCGAACCCATTCTCACTTGCTCTTGCCGACAAGAATCGTCTTCGTGCGGCTTCTGACGCCCGTCGCCGGTGGTTGCATCCTCGGAAAAATATAATTAACAACAAAATCAAGCTCATCTTGGACGTCTGACATGTGGTGTTCTGACCTGCCCTTGCCGTCAAAGAGTCCTGGTGCCCGTGGCACACATCGTGCGGGGTTTCGTCCTCGGTTTAGACACGGTGCGATTCATTATTTATTTATTTATTAACTGGCACTGACTGATGGCGCGGCAAATCTGAGTTTGGACACGCACATGGACCCTATACTTACCTGGTTTTGCTTCCTGGTCTCAAGTGTTAGTTAACTCATTATTAATGTACTCTGTACGTATTACACGCTGAAGCTGCGAGATGTGACGCACACCGGATTCTAGCTGCTCTTGCCGTCAAAGAAACCTGGTGTCCGTGCTCTTGCCCATCCTCATCGCACGGCACTTCGTCCTCAGAAACCGGCAATATAAGGGATTAAATAGTTTTATATATAATAATGCCGCAGTGTAACTTCTGAAAAAAACTGACTGTCTGTGGACATGCGGCTGTTGCAGACAAAAACTCGTGTTCTTGCTCTGGCTGCTCCTCCTCGTGGTCCTCAAGGCCCACGGCTGTGTCCTCCGAATAGATAATTACTCACAAGGTTGTATATCTGACTTTGGACATATTAATGGCAGAAACCCTACTAGTCGTACCTGGTTCTGCCTCCTAGCCTTATTAAATTAAGGTTACACGCTAAAGCTGCGAAATGTGGCGTGCACCGTATTCTGACCTGCTCTTCCAAAGAGTCCTGCTGTTCGTGCCCGTCGCCCTGGTGCTCTTGCCCACCGCCCTGGTGTTCCTCCTGCTCATCGACCGGCATTTCGCCCTCGGGTTACGGCAACCGTTGAAGTTAAGGTGCTGAAACAGACCTGGACATGTGGCTCTTGCCGACCAAGACTCTTGGTGTTCTTGAGGGCCGGTTGCTGCGCCCTCGGAATAGCAGTGTCTCAAGTATGGCAAATCTGACCTTGGACATGTGGCGCACCCCCTGTTTTAACCTGCTTTTGCCTGCCAAGACTCGCCAGCCTCTTCTTCATCTGCTGGCCACTCTTCCTCGAGCCAGCGTTCTGAGCTGATGCTACTGTGCCAGCTGTTGACACTGTCATCAGCATCCTGAGTCGATATTTGCTTGGCCTTCCAAAACTAGCTCCGTCGAAATGTCTGTAGACCGGGGCGGGTGTTGTTTGTTCCTCAGAATCTAATCTAAGTCTAAGTTGTTGTCTCTCGCTGGTGTAGCAAGCAAATCTGTTGGTTGCCGGCCAAGACTCGCCGTTGTCTTGATTTTCATCTTGCCAAGGTTTTTCAATATTATGATTTCAACACCAGACCGACTGCTATATCCGGCCGTACACATCTGAGAAACTGCAACGAGTCTCCTCGTCTGGCCCCACGATGTGGTCCTGCAGGTTGATGCGAGGCTGAAACTCTTTGCGAGACAAACAGAATCACTGTCCTCAGTTGGAGGTCGGGCTTTGCCAGGCTGATAGCTGCCCCAGGCATCATAGCTTAGATCGTCCTTATAGCACGGTTGTTCAGAGCATGAGGCTCCAATGGACCATGTGTTTGTTGCCTGAGGAGGGAGCCATGGTCGGGAACTCTTGCTCTGAGGGCGTCTCTGGCTCCTGTACAGAGAGCAAATGGCTTCAGTGTAAACGAAAATTGCTCTGAATCCAGCCCAGCTGCGGTTGGCTCGTCTGGCACGGGTGGAGGACTTGCCTTCGGCTGTGCCGTCTTTTTTGGCGGAGGTTCTTTCATCTGAACCGCCTGATCAGGAATCGCCAACGCACAGCAATTCATCAATCTATGTTTCACAAGTCGCCTTGGCAGGGCCCGGCACCACCGCCGAACACTGCTTTACCTGAGCCGCAAGGGTTACTCGTTCAAATTGGAACTCATGACATTGTCGTGATTCGATTGGATTGTGCATTGCAGCGCAGGTCGCCTTGCTCCTGGATGTGGGCGGCTGTGCCTCGTGGATGGGGGCGGTGGTTGTGGCGACAACTGCGCAGTACCCACAAGTAATTAATGACATTTCTTTCGCGTCTGAAAAATCATTATCTAATGCAAACGAAGTTGAATTCATTGTTGTTTATTACTTACTGCCTCTATTCACATAATAAGTACTGATGGTCAGAAGTATTTATTTACAACATTTATTCAACTAAATAAGTCAAATCAAACCTAATGTAAATTACTTATCTTTGAAAACCACTGTACTGTTGATATTTGCATTATCGTAATATTTTTTGTTAATTGCCATTCTCAGGCAAAACTTACATTGCAACGTAAGGCAGCGGTGAAAATAATAACAATAATAAAGTAAATAAATAAATGAACAAATAAATAAATAAACATATATATATATATATACATATATATATATATGATACTAATAAAATATTAATATATTAATATATATATATATATATATATATTTATTTATATAATATATATATATATATATATATACATATATTATATATTAAAAAATAATACTAATTTTTAATACTAATACTAATAATTATTAAATTATAATGATAATATACTGATAATAATATTATCATGCCAAGTCACGTCGGCCTTGTCTTGCTGGCCTGGAAAAATGTCCAACAACGGTGGTGATGCCTGATCAGAGATGAGTTCTTGCAGCCACTGTTCAGTCGCTGCCGTCGCAGCGGCCGGCCAATTAATGCACATGCACTGCAAGGCATTTGCGGTAGTTGTTCGGAACACTACAACACTACAACTAGACAGAATTCAACAAGAATTTTCCTGGGTTCATTGACCACCGATCCACAAACTCCCATGCGGTAATTGCATTACAAGTCGCGACGTTGGCGCCAGGAGTGATAGTAGGGGCCTCGTCATCAGCAGCGGCGATCAGTGACTAGTGCTGACTGACTGAATTACCCTCGCAGTGAATAATGAGATTAGAAGCCTCATGAGTGAACGGCGGCGGGGCTTTTATTCTTTGCGCCTGATGCAACAACGGCCAGAATTACACTCGACCAACCCAGCCACTCAAACACTCTCACTCAAATTGCAGTTGTGAGCAGTGCAAGTCGCCTCTGGCTCTGGCGACGTTGTCCCCTGAGCAGCAGCACCGAAGCACGCAGTACTCAAATGAGAAACCGGTTTTCTTGCAAAGCAAGTCGCCGCCTGTTCCTCGGGAGCGGCGGTACGGGCCAGTTGTGGCTGTGACTGTATCACTGCCTGAACAGGTGCCACAGAAGAGCTCACACTCCCTCACGCTGCTGGGTTCTGGATTGCATGTTGTCTCGGCTTTTCCAGGCTGATCTGATGGAGTCTGAGAAGCACTCACCGAATAAGAAACTCTGGTTTCTTGCAGAGCAAGTCGCCTTATTCTTGGGAGCGGCGGCTTTCTTCGCGGCGGGCGGCTGTGACGGCGCCTGAACAAGTGCCGCCATCACAGAAGAGCTCACACAGACACGCCGACACACTATTAATCTTTTAAGTCGTCTCGGCCTTTCCCGTGCCAGGCTGATCTGATGGCGCCTGAGCAGCAACAACGACAAGCACTCACCGAATAAGAAACTCGGGTTTCTTGCGGAGCAAGCAAGTCGCCTTGCCCTTGGGAGTGGCGGCTTTCTGCGCGGCGAGCGGCTGTGATGGCGCCTGAACAAGTGCCGCCGTCACAAAAGAGCTCATCCAGACGACGTGCTACAAAATAATTGTTGCCGCACAAGTCGTCTCGGCCTTTCCCGTGCCAGGCTGATCTGACGGCCCCTGAGCAGCAACGATGATCAATAGCAGGCACTCACCAAGCAAAATCTTGCAATGCAAGTCACCTTGTCATTGTCCTTAGGAGTGGTGGGCTGCTTTGGTCTTGCCTTTGCAGCGACAAGATTGTCATTGTCAGAATCGAGGAACACCAATAATTAATACTGTACTTGCAGACCAAGTGGCTGCGTCTTGCTCTGACGACGCCTGAGCAGCGGCACTGGAGAAGTTTGGCTGCTGGGACACCACGTGAACAGTGAAGTGAACAGTGGGGGCAATTTCCACAAATTGCATTGCAAGTTGCCTTGGCCTTCGCTTCCGCAGCCTGGTCTTGCGGCACCTGAATGGGGGGATGCTATAAATTGTTGCCAATGAGTCATTCTCTGACACACCAACACTGAAGAATATTGCCGCAGCCAGCTAGCTTCAATCACTGCCCTCAGGCGCCTGTGCATTCGAACCGTAACCCCAGGGGGGACGACCCGCAGGCGGAGGTGGCTTCTTGCGGTACGGGTTTTCTTGCAAATAGCTCGGTTCCAGATCCGTCTGGACCGGCTTGTCCTCCTTCGGGACCCTGTACCACTCTGACTTGTCGTAGTTCCACTGCTGCGGGTGCCCCGCCACTTGGATCGCACAGGGTCAAAGCAAATCTGCAACGTTATGCGCATACACACACAGAGATCGGACTGACTGACGTGACTGTCTGACTGGCTGACTGGACACCACTACCATGTCTCTCTTGCGAAGAAGCTGCTGAGGAGGTAGTTTTTCTCATGCGCCCAGGCCACGCAAAATCTGAACACGTCTGGATAGACGTGTGCCTTGTTGAAGGCGAGCCAGTGGCCTCGCAGCAATCAGTCAAGTCTGACTCTCACACTGCAGCCTGAAAAAACCTTACTGGCTAGATGAATCACGCTAAGTCTCGGAGCAACTTGTGCGTGAGCTCCTTGGCGAACGCCTTCGCGCGCTTCTGGCAAGGGTGGGATCTTACCGCCAAGACCGCCTGGGATTGCGCAAGAAACATTCTCGCTTGAATTGCAATACAACTTTTTCAGCTCTTGCAGCCAAGGAACGGCCCACGCCGGCATATCTATCTGGAGTTGAAGCATCACCCATGCCAGATCCGGACTCAAAAACAGCAGCTCTTGCGTCACGAACTTATCGCACTCTTGCGCCGATTTGTAGTCTGGCAGTGGCCAACTGCTTGTCGGCCGGGTCGTTCGTGGGAGCTCATCCCAGTCTCAGTACGCAGGGAGAGAACGGTCGAGTCTTACAAATGTAGCAATCTGATATGTTGCAGTCGAGTTGCAGACCTCTAGCGCCTTCAAGAGCAGCCGGCCTTGTTCTCCATAAGGCGGCTTGAGGCCACCCAGGCAGTTGGCCAGTGTCTTGCGCCAGCGCCAGACCACGTCTGGCACCTTCTTCTTGGGCTCTGGCTCTTCGGCCATGGCAGCGCGGGCGACTCTTCTTGCCCGCGGCTTCTGACACCCATTCACTTTCTTGCTTGAGATCAAAAATTCAAGGCCCACATGTCGCTCAAGACTCATGCATGCATCCAGAAACTCAAAGCTGACTGACTACTGCTTCTATGTGCAGGGCTGGCCTCCAAGTCGTCTCTTGCCGAGGATGTCTGTCACCTTGGGACAGTGACCGAAGAGCGGGGCTAATAAATGATTTGAAGCTGTCCCGCACCCTGCAGCCTGCGGCCTTGCCCGGTTCTGGCCTGCATGTCGGTGCCGAGCCAGCAGCGGCCCGAAGTGAAGAAGCTCCTGGAGTGGGTCGCTTGGCTTATTGGGCATGCTGCTTATGCTTCTTCGCTCTTGCTGATTGGGCCAACCAGAAAGACTCTAGCTCATGGACGTTTAACAGCCTGGCAAGTGGCTTCTTTTTCCAGCTGCTGTCTGGAGATGTCTGGCGATCAGCAAAGCAGAGAAAATGAAAAGGACACCGGATGGAACCAAGGCGATGTCGTCACACGCGCCATAATTTTTAAACAAAACCATGTAGCATGAACCTTGGCTTGTCTTACTAACTATCTCAGCTAGCCTCGATTCTTGCGGTGTCCTTCTTGAATTGAATCTTACTTCTTGCGACTCGACCCATCTCGTAGTCTCCGCATGTGCGTGCTGATGCTGCTCGAGGTCAGGGAAGGACTGGGAGTTCTTCTTGAGGACTTGCTCTTCTTCTCCTTCTTCTCCTTCTTCTCCTTCTTCTCCTTCTTCGTCTTCCTGTCCGAGCGCTGCTTCTTGCCCCTTTTCTTGCCGCCCTTCATCTCCTCCGTCTCCGTCTCTAGCTCCGCCGGCTTCTCCTTCTTCTCTGGCGCCGGTGATGGGGCTCGTTTTCTTATTATCGGATCGAACGGACTCGTCTGGCTGACTGGCCTCTTCTGGCCAGCAGCGTTAAATGCAGCCTCCAGCATTGTCTTCGCCTTCGCCAGCTCTTCCCGGGCTCTGTCCTCTTGCAGACTCACCTGATCAGGGAACTGTGCTCAAACTCGAGGACGACCACAAGTAAGTACTAGTACTAGTACGACTACTAATACTACTACGACGACGACGACGACTACTACTACTACTGCTACTTCGTGCGGCTGCTGGCATTTACTCGGAGGTTTTTCTTTGACATGTCCAGGCCTGCTGAGCCCGAATTTCGTTCTTGGCACCGCGTTTTGCCTCTTCCATCCTGCACTGCTCGGCATTGAAATAGTTCTTTTGCGAGTCAGACCTTGGGCGGAGTTGGGCAACGACAACTGTTGCTTTTTATCAGCTTCTTACAGCAGAAACGATTGCTAGCTGTAGCGCAACTGTGTGTATAAAACAAATATGTGTAGAGTTGTAGTACTAGTACTAGTACTAGAAGGAGTACTTCGACTACTACTACTACTACTACTACTACTACTACTACTACTACTACTACTACTGCTGCTACTACCCCTGCTGCTGCTGCTACTAGTACTACTACTACTACTACTACTACTGCTACTTCGACTACTACTACTACTACTACTACTACTACTACTACTACTACTACTACTACTACTACTACTACTACTACTACTACTACTACTACTACTACTACTACTACTACTACTACTACTACTACTACTACTACTACTACTACTACTACTACTACTACTACTACTACTACTACTACTACTACTACTACTACTACTACTACTACTACTACTACTACTACTACTACTACTACTACTACTACTACTACTACTACTACTACTACTACTACTACTACTACTACTACTACTACTACTACTACTACTACTACTACTACTACTACTACTACTACTACTACTACTACTACTACTACTACTACTACTTAAAGCTACTACTGCTACTGCTACTGCTACTTTAACTACAACTACAACAACAACTAACTAAATCTACTACTAGTGCTAGTACTCGTACTAGTCCTACTACTACCACTCCATGATGCTACTGATTGAAATTACACATACCGAACCATCACACACATGCAAATTGCGGTTGAGTAGCAGCATTGCTGTCGTAACCTTGAGCAGCGAAGCCATCTGCTCAACCACTTCTTGCCCTTGAACAACCGGCAACGGCAGCGGTGGCGGCGGCAGCAACGGATTCGCCAGCGGCGGCATCGGAAAGCCGAATGGCACGTTCAACGGGTTCAGAGGCTGGCTCACGGGCGCTGGCTCTTGCTGCGGTCTTGCTCTGTGCTGCAGCGGCTGTTGCCGAGGGTTGAGCGGCTGCTGCTGTTGCTGCGGCGGGGCTCTCTGCTGCAGCGGCTCTTGCCGAGGGTTGAGCGGCTGGTTCACGCGTGCGGGCTCTTGCTGCGATGTTCTCTGCTGTTCTTGCTGCAGGGCTCTCTGCTGCAGTGGCTGTTGCTGAGGGTTGAGCGGCTGCTGCTCTTGCTGCGGCGGGGCTCTCTGCTGCAGCGGCTCTTGCCGAGGGTTGAGCGGCTGGTTCACGGGCGCGGGCTGCTCTTGCTGTGATGTTCTCTGCTGTAGCGGCTGTTGCTGACGGTTGAGTGGCGGCTGGCTCACGGGTGCCGGCTGCTCTTGCTGCGGCGGGGCTCCCTGCTGCAGCTGCTGTCGCAACGGCTGCCACCGCGGTGGCGGCATTTCTGGGACCTGCGGCGGTGCTGCTAGAAGCCCTTGCTGAGTTTGTGCAGCTGAAGTTTGTGGGGCTGGTTGCTGTTGCCGTGGCTGTGCCACTTGCTGCGGCCGCTGCGAGGAGGGGGGGGGAGTCTGAGGAGTTGGCGGGGCTTGTTGGACCTGCTGCTCTTGCTGTTGCTGTGCTGGCTCAGTTATTTGCATTGGCCGTCCTTTTGGCCGCGGAGTTAGCGGGGCTTGGGCTTGGTGCTGCAGCCCTGCTGGTGGTGGGCTTGCTGCGGCTGTGGCTGGACTTGCTCGTGGCATTGGCATTTCTGGTCTTGCTGAATGCCTTGGGTTTAAAAGGCTCTCAGGTGGTCTCCTTGGACTTGCTGCGGCTGTGGCTTGACTTGCTTGTGGCTTCAGTGCTTGTTCTGGCTGCGGCCTTGCTGGGGGGCCAAAGCTGACGGGTGGTCCAATTGGCTGGCGGGGCAATGCCGCAGGCTCTGGCTCAGGCAGAGGCTGGGAAGGCATGTTCACCTGTGCTGGCGAAGTTGATTGTGGCTCCACGGGCTCTGGTCTGTCCTCTGGTCTGCTTGGCTCTGCTTTACATCTGGCCACGAGTGGTCTGCTTGGCTCTGCTTTACATCTGGCCACGACCACTTGAGGAGCCTTGGCTTTGTTGAGGACCTCTTGCCGTGCAGCTCGTTGCCTGCAATATAACTCTTGCGTGCCAACTACCTGAGTCCAGCCATGGATGTGACGACTGAATAATATAATACTAATCTTTAACAAGTAAGTCTTAAAGGTTAGTTTTATTATCAAGATGCCAAGTCACGCCAAACCGTTTAAGCGTGTGTCGGAGTACGGCGCCTTCCCCCTTTTTTTTCTTCTTCTTCTTCTTGCTCCGGTCCTCGTCGCCCCCCTGCTGCTCGGGCCAGTGCCGGTGTTCATTCCACTGCGTGGCACGGTCATTCCACTGCTGATCTTGCCACTGCTCATCTTGCCACTCATTCCACCGCCACTGCTCATCTTGCCACTCATTCCACCGCCACTGGTCATCTTGCCACTCATTCCACCGCGTGGCACGGTCATTCCACTGCTGATCTTGCCACTGGTCAGCCATGGAAGCGGAGCTACTACGTGTCAGTGTCTACTCGTCTTCACTCACTCTACGTTGTAAAAAATATAATTAATCAATTATGCTTCTGAGTCTGACTGAGACAACCTGGTCAACTGCGGACGCACTGTTCTTGCTGACTCAATTCAACCTTGACGTGAAGCCAAATCTGACAAATGGTCAACAACCGCTGATTCGATTATTGATCTGATCAAAAGCCCACTGCAGAAAACCAAACCACCCGGGTCTCCTCCTGCTAGAAATCTGGCACGACGAGGCATGCGGAGGTCTGGCCTCGGTAGTCAATCTGGCAATTCACTTAGCATGAATTTTGTATATTATTAATTGATTTGAATTTTGTATATTGATTGATTGCCTTGGGCAAGTCTCTAACTAATGTCTAACATTTTTTACAAATGTTCTTGCCTGTTTGGAGATTGGTCCCGGTTTAGGGCTCGGAGTTGGGTCTGAGGTCAGGCAGAGTTCAAGTCTGATGGCTTCGGGCAGCTAGCAAATCGGAATCTTGCGCGGGAGAGGGTGGTTCGGTTTACACTTACGACTTACATTCAAAGCTTGCGGAAGCTCCGTATTTATCAGGGGGCGTTCGTCATCGGTTCTTACGCTCTCGGCAGGGTTAGGTCTTGCCCTGAAATTCCCACATCAAGAAACACATCACAGTCTTATTATACACTGTAACACTGACTACTCAACCCAACAACCATCAACCAATGGCCAATAATATCAGTTCAATACGACGTAACTAGTTGCTTGCTGGAAGAATAATCTTACTCTGCATTGACCCTCCTTTCTAATCTTGCGACCGCCCGGTCGGCATCCTATGGACGTCTGTTGATCTTACACCTTACTCCCTACCGTCTCTCCATATAGTGACTTTGCTATCTCTTACTCGTACGACCTCACGGCCGGCGTCCAAATGGACGTCTTGCTAATTCTTGCCGTATTACGACTCGGCTTCCCAGCCGCTGTTCTTACGACCTCACGGCCGGCGTCCGATGGACGTCTTGCAAAAACGGGCGCGACCTCCCGGTCGACCCGGCTAGCGTAAATCTTACTCCTAGACCCGGGCACGACCTCACGGTCGGCCCATTAACTCCTAACCCGAATCCTTAGGCGCTCACCCGGAAACCCTCACTGAGTACTTTGCCCGGGCTCCCAGCATCACCATGATCTTGTCCAAGACGTGAATGCTCTCTTGCTTGGGCTGGGCTTGCGGCTTCAGGAGGGCTGCATGGTGGGGTTGGTTTCTTTTCTTTCGGGTCTTTGGGAATAGGGTTCTTACAATGGACTCGGGCCAAACCCTGCAAGACTCGCAAACCCCAAACCCTCCCAACTGCAGCGAAGCCGAAGTCTTGCCCTGACTGAACCTTCCCCCCTTCCCAAAACAAAAAGACACAGCAGCACGCATGATTATGATGACGATGATGATGGTGAGTATCTATATGTGTTCATATTTGTTGTTGCTATTAACTACATTCTTTATGCTGCTAACAGTTAGTAACAATGTAATTGCCTAAGCCTCTGGCTACACTATTGTCAAGTTTGTTCTTTCGACTCAACTGTTGTTTATTCTTTCTGGTTACAAGCAGAGGGATGATCGTGATATTATTGTACTCAATCTTGCTGAAACCTGCTGATTATAAAATAGTACTATTGTTCTTGTTAGCCAGTATTCAGTGTTACAACAGGCAAAACCACGAATAATCTAGCTAAGTCAAAGTGTGTATTTAATTATTCATCACTTATACGGCAGTATGTTTTGATTAGTGTTGACATCATATCATACACAAGTTCATAAAGCTGCTTAATTATTATACAGAACCACTCAAAGAAAATAGATGCATATCCAGGACACACATGTTCTGCGTCCAAATTAAGCAATCAGGAAACTGAGTTTTTTTATTATTGATACTATTAGAATATGAATTGGGATCGTACCGGTGATAGGCAGGCCCCTGTGAGAAATAGTGTGCTGATGATGAGTTATTTAAAAATTATTGTTTAAATTGTTACCACTAGCGATAGTATCACAAATTGAATAATAAGAAATAGCTAACAAACAATATACTTTATTGACAATGGCCTGTATGGACATTGATTATCAATTAGTAACTCTGAACAGCACACTAACAAGTATTCTGCAAGTTAATTGTTCATGACAGGGTTCCCATATTATTCATCTATGACTAAGAATACAAGCCATTCAGGCTTCGAATGCAAATCTATTATACTATGAGCCATTCGTGATAAGGTTAAAGTATGCACATTATTGCTAATACTTTTTAGTTTATTAGTTTTTCACATTCATTGTAATTTCACCTTTGTATTTTTTGAATATAAATATTACTAAAATTATTAATATGAGACTTAATAAATATTTGTATTTAATACATCATTAATAATACTAGTATTAGTAATATTTAATTACTAATTTAATTAGTGTATTAGTATTATTAGTTCTGTTGTTACAAATTATATTGAAATATCAGTATCATAAGTACTAGTATTTAAATAAATTTAAGTATAATAATAATTTATGTAACATTAGTATTAGGATTTAATTAGTATTAGTATTAAACAAATTAGTATTAGCATTAATATTAGTATTAGTAGTTATTATTAGTAGTATTATTATATTAGTATTAGTATTATTAGTATTATATTAGTATTCGTATTATTGATATTAATATTAATATTAATTATAATTAAATGAATATTAATTAGTTATTATTAGTATTATTAGTATTAATTAATATTAATAATATTAGAATTTAATAATAAAGGTTCGAAGGAGGGGAGGTGTTCGGCGAGGGTTCGGCGAACGCCGGCGGGGTTCGACGAACTTCGGGCGAAGGGTCGGGTCTTGCCTTTCCAAAGTGTTGCCCCCTTCTGTGTTGCCCTGAGCAACGCTGCAACTGCGCAAAGGGTAAGGACAAATGTTGCAACAGAACAGGCTTTTGGCAACTTGCACCCCCACCGTGTCCGGCAGCTAAGCCCATACATTGGCCAGGGCAGCAAAACTGTTTTTTGCATCTCGGGGCGCCAAACGCAAACATTGGTCACAAAGTTTTTGCATCTCCGGCAGCTAACCACAAACATCGGCCGCGACGGCAAATATCGGCCGCAAAGTCTTATGCATCTCAGCCGACCGCAAACATCCGCCGCAAAGCTTTTGCATCTCCGCCAGCCAACCCTGCATGCCGGCCAGCCTTTTTGCATGTCGGCCGAACGCATCCCCTGAGGCAGAAGCGCACCCGACAGCAACATGCGACATCAAGAGGTCAAGCGCAGAGGGGATTTCACGCACAGGAGTATGATTATATTCCGTGTTGCCATGTAGCAAGCACGATGTTCCAGATCAGTATGTTATGTTCGAGGAGAGAAAAGCACTCAGCCACTCCGAGACGAACGGCATTCCACACAGGGCACGGCCTGCAACATGCAAAAGTACTGCACAGGACAAAGGAGGGGGGAGAGAAGGAATGCTCTTCGGGAGCTGGCTTGGCCTGCCGCCCGATAGTCTTGCCATCTTCTGTGAGCTGACGGATCGCTTGGTCTCGCAGACATTCACAAAACAGATCTTCATTGATTCGTCAGACATGACGATAAAAAGAGACATCGGAGGTCTGCTGGTCGGTTCCATTCTCCACATCCAGACATGACCCGCACTGCTGAATCCGGGGCCAATGCTTATACTCCGCCCACCCACCCATCCAGCCACCCAGCCGCCCAGCAGGGCTGGCCATACGCATCGAAGCCAAATGTGTTATCCCGTGCTGCCCAGGCCTCCTGCACTCTTCCTGACACCTGCGCTGGCCCTGACGCAAAGCACACGGCACGTACTTCGAAGTCCGTGAATTGGCCGCTCACACCTTTCGACGGCCCACGCGCGGATTCGCGAGGTGGAGGCAAGGGCTCCTGACTGCTTCGTCCCACTCCCGTTTTCCCCCAGCCTGCGGTGCAGAAATTGGAGAGGAGAAAGCACTGAGAAGAGGAAGGTCTCCTGCGCTGGGCCATCAACGGGGTTAAAGCGGATGACCTGACAGGCAACCGTTGACCTCACATTTCTGCTGGAGACAAAGCAGCTGGTGCTGGGGTCTTCCGGCCGGCAGGGCCGACCAGCGCTGGTGGAAGCGCGAGTGCACCTCCTTCTCCTGAAAGGCCCGGCTCTTCCGTACCGCTCTTCCGCTCCGCTCTTCCGCTCTTCTCCTCCAAGATCCCTTTCCGTCGGCTCCAGGAGGCGCCCTCGAGCCAGAGCCTCACGCCGCTACCGCCGGAGGGAGCAGGAGCAGCGCTTGAAGTGGCGCCTTCGCCTCTGAGCTCTGAGGGCCCAGCCCCGCTAGGAAGACACCTCTCAAAAACCGCGGCGCATGCTAAACAACAGCCACGCATTCCGACTACGATTCGCGCCGGCGGCCTTCGAAAGACACATCCAGCAAAGCATGATCAGCCTGCGCCAGAGACAAATGCAGCCGAACTCTCTGCTCTCTGCCATCCCTGCTGGCTGCGCCTTCAACTGCTGCCGGACCTGCGCAGCTTTAGGGGCGTTCCACGAAAGGTCCAAAGAAACCGCGCGCACTTCCAGAACAGAAACTTCCGGTTAAGGCCAGACCTGAACCTCTCGCCACGACTGAAAGCCGCAGCGACAGAGGCGCAAAGCACTTCGCATGGGGGCCTCTTCTGCATTGGAAAGCAGATGCTCCACTCGATGTTGGAAGTGCATCCTCAGAGCAGCAGACGGAATCGTCGGTCTCCCCGGGTCTCCCGGTCTCCAGTCCTCTCAACGGAGGATCGTCGCAATCGGGCAGTCCCTTGGAGTGTCGCGACGAGGAAGCCTCACGTTCAACCCCCCCGTTGAGACTCGAGATTCTGGAGCCCTGCAGAGCTCCCTGGCCTTTCGGATTCAAGAAGTCGGACAGGTAGAAGCAACATGGGGCCTGCCGGGAAGCAGCGTACACTGGGTCGCACGACGCCACTTCTCCCTACTTCTGGGGACCTACTACGCACGACGACAAGGCCTTTCCGCTGAGCTCCCAGGCGCGCAGTGCTCCCACGCGACGGGCGACGTCCTCTCTTGGAAAAAGTCAGAGCGGCTGCCTCCGCGCCCCCCGGGCCCCGGGGGCCTCTGTCCAGGCGGCCAGGGCTCGGCGAGGGGCCACCAGTCCAAAGCTCCTTCCGTCCCGCCGACGGCAAAAGACCGCCGAGCAGCACAAAACCGCAGCTCGAGGCTCGAGCTCCGCCCGCTCCGCCCCGGGCTCCTCCAGGACTCGGGCACCGAGCCCGCCAAGAGCGTCTCCAACATGGCCTCAGACTCCACACTCCCCCGGCATATCGCTCTGTGCAACTTTCCCCCAGTTCTTGTCTTCTGTGCCTCCAGGTCATCTGAGAAGGACTCACCTCCAGAGGCGGGTCCAGCCCTGGCCCTGCCCAACTGGAGCCGACGCACGACGCACACTCTTTGGCCTTCCAAGTGGGCGATCAGATCCTGCACAAAGTCCCCCCACCCCCCGTCCGTCGAGCGGGCTGGAGTGCTGGAGAAGTCTCCTCCAGGCCCTGCCGGACGTTTCCAAGCAAGCGAGTCGCTTGCAGAAGTTCTCGTTGGAGGAAGCTGTTCAGCGACATCGCCACGGCACGTGGCAAAGCCTCCTCCTCCTGGCCCGGAGTTCCGCAAGCTGAAGCCAAGCAGCCAAGCTCCCCGTTAAACTCTGCCTCTCCGGAGCTCTCGCTGCCACTGCTGGCACCGGCGGCGGAAGCAACGGCCACAGGGAGCTCCTCGAGCTGCAACGGCCGATCTCAGACCCTCAGACCTATCCCTGCTACGACGGCGCTTTCCTCTCAGGGACGAGGCGACACGAGGCGATTGCAGACACCCGTTTTTGGCTTTTGTTGCGATGCCTCAGTGGGGGCCTTTGCCGGCTTTATTCCGGTCCTACATAGGCTCTCCGACGCGGAGACATGCCGTCCGGATTGAGCCGAAACTAGAGTCGTGGCCACGTGGGCGCTGTTGGAACGTGTGGCCGCGTCCGTCCTCTGAACACGGGTCTCCTTCGAGTCTTCGTCCGGCCGCCGAGCCGGGAGCGGAGACCCCCTCCTCTCTGTCTCTCACCGCCTTTCGGCATCTCTCAGCCCGTTCCCTTCCCTCTGAGGATCCGCCAGGAGCCGCATTGCGGGGGCGGTTTCGACATCACATTGATTGGGCCACTGTTGACTTCATGTTCGGCTCCTCTCTTGAGGCCGACCTGAAGAAGCTTGGCATTCGAGCTTTTGGTAATCAGGGATTCCACGTGCTGTAGCGAAGTCAGTTTTTGTTTGAGAGGTTAGTTCGGCATGTAGGGCCTAAGGTGACCAAGGGCTTTTGTGGTTGCAGCATACGGACTTTGCGCCCACTTCTCGTCGCCACGGCCGCCCTTGCCTTCCAACTTCAGTACCAAAGCCAGAAAAGCTCCCCTCGCCCCTCGCTGCTGCTCCACACCACCGTCGTCCTCGAGGAGATGGAGGGCCAAAGCCAAAGCCAAGCCGCCCGGAGCCGGCCCCGTCGGCCCCACTCGCGCGCCGTGGCCTGCCCGAGCGCGCTCTAAGAGGCGCATTTCTCGGAGTCACCCAAAGGCGGTTCCCCGCTGCCCCCTGGAAAGCACACATGGAGTACTCATCGCACCTTCCGCGCTCGGCCTTCGGCCGAGGGTCGTCGTTTCCTCGGTTTAAGAGAAGAGGGCCAGGGCCACCACCGAGCGAGGTCTGCGCTGAGCTGCGAGCGTTGCGTTCTCTGTTGGAGCCGAGACCGAGCTCTTCCGAACGCAGCAGCGGCAGAAGCCGCTGCTGCGTTTCGCCCGCCTGCGATGCGACCGCTCCACTCTCTGCACTCTCTCTCTGCACTCTCTCCACTAGTTATAGTGGGCGCCGAGCCGAGGCGAGGCCGCAGTTAAGTTAACGGCGGCGCCTCCTGGAGGCTTAAGGAGCCGAGCTCGTTCTGACCTCCGCCAAAGCACAGAAAGGCACAGAAGGGCCTATAGGGGAACAGTCTTTCTTGGGGGCTCGGCTCAGGAAATCCAAGGCCGACTCGAAGCTTTGCTTCTGAAAATCCATGTGCACCTCTCAGCTTCCAAGAACCAGAGAGCCCCCCCGCAAAGAGAGCCCCCGGGCCGCGGCGGAAGCGGCGCTCTTGGACATGGGCCTTGAAAGAAGGGCAACGGCAGAGCCGGCGTTTGTGGTTGAGCCGCTTGGCTCCTGGGCCGGCGGCGTCTGCTCGCGGAGGGCCTGGAAGAGGGCGACCAGACATCGCCGAGAGATCTCAAGAAGAGCGGCGCCCATCCATGCTTAGAAGCGGCTCCATCAGACGTACAGGGCTCACAACCGGCCTCGCTCGCAAAGCCGTTAAACACCTTAAGTGGCACAGGAGACAGCAATTCGGCTCAAATTCTCTGATCCATCTGCACCTGCGCCACGTGGTAGCAAAGTTCCGCCGACAAGCGATCCGAGCCCTGCGGAGAAAGAAAGACACAGCTTCCGGCGGATTGGCACTTGCCGGGATGCACTGAGGACTGAGGTCAGGCATAAAGTCACAATGGTTACACTAGATGAAGAGATGAAGTGACGAGCAGTCGTGATATCACAGTCAGCTTTGCATGACCTGGAAACCGAAACAAGGCCGGGTGGCACCAAGAATCACAACCTGGCATTACGCCTTCCTCATGTGGTTGCGAACACAGTTCCAAAACAAATGCCGAAACCAAAAAAGAAACAGGCGGATTATAGGTGCTGATGCTGCGCTGTGTTCGGAGTGCCTTTTCCTTGGTTAACGATTAACAATTCTGCTAGTCGAATCTTACCTGAAATGTGTCACGAAGATACATAAAGACATGCGCTTGAAGCAAACCTCTTGGTCTGAGATGTCACCGGTGATGTGGCTCTGTTTCTTCGGCGGTATTTCTGATGTGCTGCTTTTGTCTTCTCAATTTCGCAAAGGCTCCAAGCTCATCTAGACTGACCTGCAATCAAGAAGCATTCCATTCACAGATTGGCATGAAACCAAGACGCATCCAAGAAGCGCTCACACACTGGCATGTACTGTGGAAAAGTTCACAAATTGTAGCAATCTTATATACAAACCAGAAGACCACCCTGCACAACACCATGGAGCATGGCACGTGAAATCACGACGCGTCCAAAAAGCGCTGCATCTCTGGACCCTGCTGCCAACCCCCTGCCTTCTAACTCCATGCTCATGTTGTTTAGGTCAACTGTTGTTGGCAGCCCTTCGATGCAGGGATGGTGCACCATCATAGAAAGATGCCCGTCAATACCGGTTGACGATAGCTCTTGAATATGCCCTTCGTTTATCGGCTGCTTCTTCTCATTGTCAAAAACCAATGTCTTGATGCTGCTGATAACATTGGGGTCCAGAAATTCTGACCTAGGTGAGACTGGCAGAATCAATACTCCGTCTAAATTCAAATCATGAAGATGGAACGATGTTGGTCTCAAGGTTCAATCGTGAAACTGAAATTGCAAGTGCTTCCGGTTGATCAGACCGGATATCAGTGTCCGACGCAAGTCCTTTCGTTGGACCGGCATTTGCACGGACAGCCTGTCGCCCTGGTGTACTGAAATATTGTCAATCGCTACCTGCCCTTAGGACACAAGGCGGGGCCGCGGAGAGCTCCGCAGAAGATCTTCGTTGATCGAAAAATGCAGAATGATCATGTGAATGCGCTTAGTGCTCGAGGTCTCAACAGCTACATGCGTATGCTGCGGCTCATGCACATCCACACTGCTCGCGTTCCGCCCGGTGTGTCCGCGTCCTCCGAATACGTTCTTACACTGGCTTCACGTTGGTCTTCACATACCACTGCTGAGTATGTCTGGTCGACTTCCCGTTACTCTCCGCCTTGTCTTTGGTTTCGCGAGATGCGCGGGTTGTGCGACGCCGTTTTTCCTCTTCCTTCTTGTCGTGCGCCCTGTGCCACGCGGTTGGCACATTCTGCTCGCACGGCACGGATAGGCACAGTCGAAAAGGGTTGGGGAATTTGCGGGGCCTCTCACGGAGGTGCTGCACCCTCCCTGTGTCGTAGCTGCATAGCCGCTGCCTCCGCAGTGGACCCGGCGTGTTGCTGCAAGTGTGGTGTTCCATTGATTCAAGTAATCCCGCCCGTAAAGGACGAAACGACTACTTCCTCCAAAAGCAACTAGTGAAAATGAGCGTCGCTGAATGCTTCTTAGTTTCCTTTAGTACGACTTAACATATGAATGGGGTCTGAAAATCGCTCAGATGCTATATTTTCCATGTTGATAAGTCATGGATTGCGAAAAATGGAAATGTCTTTTATTTTCCATCATGATAGGACATATACCGAATGCACATACATGTTGCTGCTCCATGTGCACAGGCCTCTGCCAGCTGTAGTTGTAGCTTTGCATGTTGTTGTTAATTTGTATGTTTGACCAAAACGAGACGTTTTGGCTCAAGTGCCTTGCTTTAGAGACTGGGCGTGCCAAGTGTGCACGGCTGCACTTCAGGTAACCAGGTAGTGTAGCTCGTTGAGTTGCACGGTGGGTCACGCGACGCGGCGTTCCCTACGGACCGACCGTGCGTGGACTCGCGAAGCAAAAACAGTCTGGCTGCTGTGATTGCCCTTGCTGTGCAAGACCAGCTAAGCGCGCTTCACAATTCGGGACTGTTCTGGGAAATATCTCAAAACGCCAGTCCCTCGCGGTTCGTCCGTGGACTCGTGGACTTCGGTCTGCGCTCGCGGCCGGTGGCGTGCCGCGTTGCCGTGCCTTGCGGCCTCCATGTCGAAGCAGGTCGCTGGTCCGGTCAGCCTGGCGGCACGACCCTGCTCGAATGTGTCGAAGCAGGGTCCGTTCCCTACCCTTTGCGTATGCGTTGCGTTCAGTAGTTGAAGTGGCGGAGGGAGACTGGATCCTCCTCCTCTTCTTCCTCTTCTTCTCCAACGTCGTGGAAAAACTCCATGACGGAGCGCCAAAGGGTCGCTTCCTCCTCGGGCGAGGTAGAGACCCCATCGCGCCTCTTGAGCGGACGGGAGGATGATCATTGAGGGCCCCGTCTGACCCTGAGCTCTGATAGTGAAAGTTTAAACCCTTAAACCAGTATCCTTCTTACAGCACGGCGCGAGCTTCGGATTCTTTTCTCACTACTCGCTCTGCTGTCAGGCTGTCTTGAGCCTACGTTTGACCTACGGAGATACGCAGTGAAACTGGCGCTAAATTGGGCATGAGGTAAAATTGAACATTCTGTTACGCCCTCATCACGTACACAGTTTTGTCGTGTCACGTGATCCTGTGAAACTTTTCCTAATCTTTGTACTACTCTGCTTCTGTTTTCGCATGCTCCTGTGAGCCTTATCTTCTCTTCTCGCACGCTTCTTTGAGCACTTTTGAACATCTTTCTTTTCCTTCTCTCGGTCTTCATCCTCAATCTTCAGATGTCCTATAGCAGATTTGCGAATTTGCTTTCCACACACATTTGGCATGGACTCACTCCACTCTACGTGCACACTCACTTTTTCTGTACGTCGCTGTACGCGGGGTAGTCGTAGTCCATCCTTGCCCTTCGGCAATCTGGAAACTTTTGTCGGGCTTCTGTCTTTAGTCCTTTTGTAAACATTGGCCTTTTGAATTCATCGTGGTGCTCGTAGTGCTTTGACGTTGCCGTGGGACTTTCGTCCACGTGGCTTTTGACTTTGTCGTTGCCGTGGGATCTTTCCATCCTCGTGGCTTTTATCGTAGCTTCTCCAAAGCTTTCTTGGTGAAACGTTTTGCCTTGGGCACTTTCGCCCTCACTCTTGCTGCTGGGCTGATTTCCAACCCTCACTTCTTTTCTTGCTGGGCTTCAACAACGCCCTCACGGTCTTTTGTCTTGCTTTAAACCGCAACCTTGTTTCACTCCAACTCTTTTTCTCCTCGCTGGCGTTTCTCAGCTCTTGCTTGATCGAACGGAGATACGCTCTTACGCTTCTTCTCCTTTTCACCCTTTTCATCCTTCTTGGTTTTCTCGGCCTTTTCAGCTTTCTTCTCTTTGTCTTTGTCCTTGCTCTTGGACTTTTCCGCTGGCTTCTTCTTCTTTGGCTCTTTCTCTTCTGCTTTCTTCACAGTCTTTTCTTCAGCCTTTGCTTCATCACTTTTCTTGGGCTTCTTGGGTTCTGCTCCCCAACTGTCTTTTGGCGTGTATCCTATGCCCAATGTCTCTTGGAAGTCTTTCAACTCCTTCTCATACTTGTATGCATTGTCTAGCAGGTAGGTCCTCACGCTTTCCTTGTAATTGCAGATGTCGGGGGTATGGGTACCCCAGCCAGTATATCTGAATGACCTTCCGGTCACCTTCTGGAAGTAGATATAACATACCTTGCAGAAAATGCGTCTTTCGTTGTTTGAACGATCTGGCCTTTCGCCATTGTAATACATTTTGATCGCGTCCTCCATCAAAGGACAATCATTGGCTCTGTGGTTGTCTGACTGCTTGCAGTAATAGCAGTGTAGGTATTTGGTCCTCTTGAATGACTCTTCCTTTTGGTCCTTGAGCCAATACGGATTCACTTGCCTTTTTGGTGGCGTTCCTTCTGGCTCACTTGGCTTATCCTTGGCATGATCAACTTTTGCCCTTGCTGCCTTTTCAATCATGTCATCTGTTGCTTCCTTGAACGTTTCTCTCATCTTGTTCTTCAATGCTAACTGCTTCTCCAAGGTATTCGCTGCCTTTCTCTCTTCTTCAGAAACCGTCGGTCCTCCTTTGAGAACGCTTGGCACTTTCTTTGGCATTGCCTTTATCTTTGCTGCCGGTGTTGACGGGTTGCTTCCTTCGCTTTTCTTCTTGATCATCGTCATAAGCTTTGCTAGGGCTTGTCGCTCCTTCTCTTCATCTGGCTTTGGTCTTGTGTACAGATCTAGGCTTGTGAACTCTTCGCTCAGGGTTGACAGTAGCTTGTCTGCCGTCTGCACGACTTCTCCTAGCTGCTGTAAAGCACTTCTCACGTTGTTCGTCTTCTCAACATCTCCTCTTGCTGCGACTGCATCTTCTTCGAGTTCGCGCACTTTCTTCATCTTAGCCTCGAGCTTTTCTTTCATCTCCTTCTTGAGTTCTTGCTCATATCGATCCATTTCTTCTCTGGCTTGATTGTAAGCTTCTTCAGCTTTACGTTCGTCCTCTGTGAGCGTCGACATGCTTTCCATATACTCTTGCATGTTGTCTTCCACTTTTTCTAAAAACTCTGCGGTCCTTAAACCGTACCCCGATGGAAGTCTTGAGACGGGGCGTCTCATCTGTTCCTGCCACATCAGGAATTCTTTTTCTAGCACCGTTGTTGGCATTGATCGCCGGATGCTTTCGATATTCAACTGTCCCATAACTAACTGTTGGGAATATAGACATTGTGTCTACGTTGAATCCACTTCTGAGGGCTTCCTTTGCCTCACGGGCTTCTTCATCAGAAGATTGAACTAGGCTTTCAGCCTCTTTCTTTTCTTCTTTCTCTTGAACCGGTAGTCCATCTTCTTTCTTCTCTTCCTCTTGCTTCTTCTCTTCTTCTTGCTTCTCTTCTTCTTGTGGCTTCTCCTTTTCTTCTTCTTCTGCTGGCTGCTCCTTTTCTCGAGCCTCTTCTTCTTCTCTTTTCTCCACAACGGCGTCCGCTTCTGCTTTAACTTCTACTCTTCTTTCCTCGGCTGCTGCTTTCATCTCTTCCAGCTGCTGTAGCTTCTCGTCCATCATCTCTCCTTGCTCTCTTATCTTTTCCTGGACGTGTTCTGGTATTCGAACAGTTCCTTGCTTCAGCGCTGCGAAGTTAGCCTCTTGAGACTTCTTCAACCTTTCTGCTTCTTCTGCCAATTCTTCTGCAGTTTTCTTGAACGTCTCCAAATCTTCTTCCGTCTTGTCTTCTGGCACTTCTTCTTCATCATCCTTCTCTGCTGACTCGCTTTCTTTGGATTCTTCGGACTCTGATTCCGACGCTGCTTCACTTTCCTCCTTTTCTACTCTGGGATTCTCTGGCTGCTCTGGCTGCTCTTCCTTTTTCTTTTCAGTAGGTCTGACTTCGTACTGTTGATTGATTGCCTCTACCTCCTTCCAGAGGTCATCAGTGCTTGGCCTTTGTGCCTGATCTCTTTTTAGCACTTTTTCGAGGTAAGTGGTAGCCTCGATGCTTCTGCTGCGCTCTGTGATCATATACTTGACTGCTTCGTCATCTGCCATTGCTCTTGTCCTATCTTCTTCTTTTTCTTCTTCTTTCAGGACTTCCTTCTTGAGCAAAACGGCTGCGCTTGCGACTTTATGCATAATCGCTGATATGAACATGCACAACAGTATGCAAACTACACTTGCTCTTCCCAGTCCTTGTTCTCCTTCTTCACCGAATCTTCTTGCTTCAGCTAATGATATCAGCACTGCGGTCGTAACCGTCTGGATAATCCTTGTAATCATTCTTTCATCGAATCTTGGAACACTTCTTGTTCTTGTCCTTCTCACTTCAGCTTCTTGAACTTCTTGATCACTTGGTGTCAGAAATTCACCTGTGTATCCTAGGCTTAGCATATACTTTCGTATCTTCTCCCGTGTCAGGGATTTGGTACCTAGGTCCGAGGGATTGTCCTTTTCTGCTATCGCCTTTATGATAAGTTTCGGTATTCTTTGGATCCATAGAAGGTCCACTTGTAAATGGCGTGCTCTTCCTAAACCTTTTCTTGAGATCAACTGTCTTGAGCTTGACGAATCACTGTATAACATCAGTCTTGGTTCAACTCCTAGGATTCTTGTCAGCAATCCTTTCAGGAATACACCTTCGCTTAAGATTGATGTCGCTGCGATTGTCTCAGCTTCGCAAGATGATTAATGCTACGCTCTTCTGCCTCTTGCTTTGGAAATGAATCAGGTTTCCATTCACCATGATCACTCCGCATGAAACACTTTGTCTTGACTCTCGGTCTGCTGCCCAGTCACTGTCGCTTATCACTTCTATGAGTGCTGGCACTTTGTAGTTGTCCCTTTCGTTTCCTTTCTCGTTTCTGTTCTTCACTTCGAGGAAACTTTTTCCAGGGTAACTTCCTTGATGTACCAGTGCGAGCTCTGGTGATCCCTTGAGATACTTTCCAACGTACCTCCACAGTTCCATGTCTGCTTCAACGGGTGATGCGAGCTTTGTTGACAGTTTCTTCAAGACATACATGATGTCTGGCCTCTCGGGCGCGAGATACAGTAAGATTCCTACTCCTTTTCTGAACGTGTGGTGATCTTCTGTACTCAGCGGTTCCATTCCACCTTCTTTTGTTTGAAACGATCTTCCATTGTCTGCTGGACACGGTAGTTTCTTCGGGTATGCTCCTTCCAACTTGAGCACTTCTAACAGTCCTTCGATGTACTTTGAGTTCATCGTGATCTCTACGTTTCCATCTCCCATCGACTTGAAACTTCTCTTCAGGAAACTCATTGATCCTTCATTCTCGTCCATTGGTCCTTCCACTTTGATCTTCAATCCTTTTCTTCTCAGGAATTCGACCAACTTCTTGAATTCTTCTTTTGATGCTTATAGCTCCATGGGTATATTGGAGAAGTATGAGGCGACAGAGAAAGAGATCCGAAAGTTTTGGCAATGCCAAGACTTTGACACAAATCCACAACTCTTGAGAAGCAGAGACTACTGGCGAAGCTTCAATGTCATGGAAAAACTACCGGTTCCCTTGATCCTTCACGGCGATCACGCTTCTTTCAGCGAGACCGATTCGCTCCTGATAGTAAGCATACGATGCATGATAACCAAGAGATCGATTAAGACCTCGGAATTGTTGATTGCTTCGTTGCCGAAATCAGCGAATGCCGGGTCCTGGACAGCTTTGTGGGAAAAATCTCAGAGAGTTTGACACGACTGGCCTCGAGTCACAAAGCTGTGGTCATGGCTTTGGTCGGAGACCTGGAGTTCTTTGCACAAGAGTTCGGATGGCCCACGGCGAACAGCAACGAATTGTGTCCATACTGCAAATGTGATAATAGATTCAAAGATGCAGATGCAGTCGCCCCGTACAACGACTTTAGAGCTGGTGCTGAGTGGAGAAGGCAGCCGAGAGAACCAAGAGAAAATGAACACCCTTTGTTCAAAGTTCCTGGGATAAATTTTTCGTCCCCGAAACTCGATGTGTTGCACATGTTAGACCTGGGAGTCAGTTCGCATGTTTATGGAAACTTGATCAACGACATCTTGGAGGACCACCTGCCTGGGAACTTCGGTGCATCCCTTGGAGCTTTGAATGCAAGAATCGTGGAGCTGTACGAGAGTCGATCGATCCCAGCGAATGCCAGAATCCCGAAGCTGAGCAAAGGGAACATTCATGGTCAGACTGGGTACCCGTGCCTGAGCCATGTGAAAGGGCGACGAATACGCCAGTTCTCGAGTGTGGCTGTGGATCTGGCAAACTTGTACAAGCACACAGACGCAGGAAAACATCGTTTTGAAGCAGTGAAAGCCCTGGACGAGATTTACGAGCTGTGTGACAACCAGAAGTATAAGTGTGACAGAAGGGAGCAGCTTGCATGCATGTGAAATAATATGAACTTTGAGCTTTTTGGTTTTCCCGTAAAAGTATAAGGCAGATTGTTCGTTTTCATATATATTGGATATCAGGCACAGAAAGATGGAGAAGGAGATTGACAAACTGCTCCTGCACTACACTTTCTTGAGCAGAGATGCTTTCGACAGAGGAAAGAAGAGGTACAGTGTCACCCAGAAGTTCCACCTGACGGCACATTTTCATCTTCAGTGTCAATTTATGACACCAAGACTTGCTTGGACCTATGGTCCTGAGAGTTTCATGTCGGTTTGCAAGAAGATCGCTGCCTCATGTGATAGAGCAACTCCAAGCTACCAGATTCCACTGAAGATTGCTGGAAAATTCGCATTAGCTTACGAGCTCCTGCTACGAGGATGGCTGAATCTGGATGAAGATGAGGAGTGAGGAAAATAATTTTGCTTGTCAGGGTTTAATAATGTCTGGACAGACAAGTCGGATGAAGATGAGGAGTGAGGGAAATAATTTTGCTTGTCAGGGTTGAATAATGTCTGGACAGACAAGTCGTGCATGGTGCATCTTGTGTTCCAGCCTCGTCAGGGCTGAATAATGTCTGGACAGACAGGTCGTGTGTGTTCTAGCCGCATGTCAGGGCTGACTAATGTCTGGACAGACAGGTCGTGCATGGTGCATCTTCTGTTTTAGCCACCCAGACCATCAAGGGTCCAGACTCTGGAATCTAAACCCTATGTTAACCCTTATATATATATATATATACTTTAAAGAAAGGTCTGTCCAGACCCAGACTCTTTAAACCCTATGAAACCCTAAACCCTAAAGCAAAAAATTATCCCGAATCTGTCCAGACTCTTTAAACCCTAAAAACCCGAAAACAAAAGGTCTGTCCAGACCAGGCATCAAGAATCTGTCCAGACTCTCTAAACCCTATGAAACCCTAAAACAAAAGGTCTGTCCAGACCAGGCATCAAATATCTGTCCAGACTCTCTAAACCCCATGAAACCCTAAAAAAAAAGGTCTGTCCAGACCAGGTATCAAGAATCTGTCCAGACTCTCTAACCCGGAAGAAACCCTAAAACTATAAAGGTCTATCCAGACCAGGTATCAAGAATCTGTCCAGACTCTTTAATAAACTTTAATATACACCCTACACATAATAACCTAGATACGAAGCACCAAACCCCAAACCCAGAACTCCTAAACCCCAAACTCTTTTAGGCCCTAACCCTATATGTATAAACGCAAGTAACCGGAAACCCTGAACCGCAAGCCCCCGGCATGAACCCTAAAGCCCACACCCCTACACCCATATAGGCCCTAAATTCTATGCATATCTATATATACAGATATATATATATATATATATATATATATACATAGATAGATATGTATATATGTATATGTAACCTTATATAAACTTCAAACCCTTAAACCCCAAATTATAGGCTCTAATCCCGCCAGCCCATAATTTTCGGACCGCCAAACCCCGGCCTAAACCCTATAAATCTCGAACCCGGAACCACGAAAGTCAAAACCTGCAGCCATCGAGCTTGACCCTGAAATAAGATATGATATCAAATATATATATATATATATGTGTATATGTATATGTATATGTGTATATATATATATATAGACACACACACACATATATATATATATATATATACCATATCGGTATGTATGTACATACATACCTATATGCATACATACATAGATGCATATATACATATATACATATATACATATATACATATATACATATATACATATATACATATATATATATATACATATACATATATACATACCTATATATATACACACATACATATATACATACATATATATACACACATATACATATATACATATATACATATATACATATATATATATATATATATACATATATACATATATACATATATACATATATACATATATACATATATATATATATATACATATACATATACATATATACATATATACATATCATACAATATACATATCATATATACATACATATCATACATATCATACATATCATACATATCATACATATCATACATATATATATATATATATATATAATTGAACTTCGCTCGATTCCTCGATTGATTTTACAAATCCGCCGCTCGATTCTTCGCTCGATTCCTCGATTGATTTTATATTGAACCTCGCTCGATTCCTCGATTGATTTTATACTCCCATGTGCTTCTGTATCCTCGCTTGATTTTATCTATCGAACGCTTGAAAAAAATGTTTTTCAATCGGCGCTTGAAAAAATCAATCTCGCTCGAAAAAAATCAATCTGAGAGCCTATGGGTGCTAAACGCAAGGGGTAGCCTAGCTCAAGGCATTGGGTGTTGGGATTAGGGTTTCCTACAGGATTTCTCGCACCCCCCTCCAATGCCGAGGGCTTGGGCGGAGGCGGAGATACCCGCTCGGGCGGACCCTACCCGCACTGCCTAGCCGTCACGTCTGAAGTGATGGCTCCTGCAGTGGCTGCAGACTGGAAGCTGCCTGGCCCACCCGCGTATTTCCGTACACTGAGGAAACACGTGCGGCGTGTAGTTATCCCCGACCACAAGAAAGTGGGTGAGATCCTTCCACCGGTGGCCTATGATCATTCCACACCAACAGGTGAAACAGGTGTCTTCAGCGATGACCCGGTTTTGGGGTACCGAAGCTAACCCGACACAGTTCCTGAAAAGGTGAACTGTGCGCCTGGTCAGAGCGTAGTAGAACTCCCGCCGGAGGCTGGCCTCCACCACAGGCTGACCACGGCGGCGTCTTGCCCGCGCTACTGCGGCGGGGCTGCCGCCTCGGCGGCTGCACCGGCATCCCCATCGTGGGGCTCTGGCTCCGGAGCCGGGGGTCGCAGGTCTCTCGGCGGAGCCGCCCGCGCCGGAGCGCGGAAGAGGTCCTCGACTGCTACCGGTGGCGTTGCCACCTCCTCCGGGACTTCGTTTTTTTTCGCTCGTGGGCTCCGAGGGTTCCTCCTCTGGCTGCCGGCCCGTTGGCTGCCTTAGCCGTTGCAGCGTTCTGCTGCACCACCCGGTCACCGTTTTCACCACAAACCACAGGACAACCAACCAGGTAAGGACACCCAGCAGCATGGTTGCTTGCAGGGTCCATTGGATGATTTCCTCCTCGCGTGGCCGTGCCCTCACTCCGAGGATTTGGTTCGCCAAGATGGCGCTGACGATGCTGACCGTCGGCCTGAAAGGGAGAACCGGCTTCCACTGACTGGGCGGGTTTTCCCGCACAAGCTTTACCGAATGCCGCTGTGCGGCGGAAGCTCCCGCAACCAAGGTGGGATCCACCATGGCAAGGGAAGGCAAAGCCTGTGCAACCTCGTTGCCCGTCTTAGCGTGCTTCGTGAGGAAGTTCGCCGGATTCTCTGCGCCTTTTACTTTCCTCAGTAAGGCCTTTCCGGCCTGGATGGCCCCTTGAACGTAGAATTCGGACACATCAAGGTGTCTCAGTTTCGTTCCTGGGCCAATCCTTTTGGCTGCCGTGATCCCGGTGCTGCTGTCGCTCCAGATCCTGGGGATCTCCACCTCAAGTCCAAAGTCCTCGTGGACAAAGAGGGCTTGCCGACAGGCGCGGCTGATGCCGCGCAGCTCGGCGTCTGGGCTGCTGGTCGCTGGCAGTCCTGGCTGGGTCTGGGTGGCTGTCGTCACCACCGCCCCGCCTAACACCACAACGTGGCAATCCGTAGACCGCCGCGTCTCCACACAGCCTGCCCAGTCGCTGTCGCAGAAGACGTCCAGCTGAAGCGTCCCGTCGTGCGCTCTGGGGTCCAGGGCTGTTACCCTCACCACCTTCCAAGCAGCTGGGCTTGGTTCATGTCACAGCGCCTCGGCGCAGACATGTGGCGAGCGAGTTCCTTAACGGCGTATTGGATATCTCGCCTGTCGGCTGAGAGGTAAATCCCCGAGCCGACTGCCGATCGGTACCTGGCGGCATCTCCCGCTTCGAGGGGAGTGGTGTCACTCAGGTCGGGCTTCCTGGAGGGAACCGGTGATTTCTCACCTGGCTTCAGGCCCAAGGCCTTGATGATATTCTCCGCGTGCTTCGGATCCGGAGCCGTGAGGATGCACCCTGGTAGTCGGGTCTTGGTCTTGCCTAGAACCTCGACTGAAACACCTTCGGCCTCAAGGGGTCCGGTGGTGATCTCGCAGTGGGCGCAGAGATCCTCATCCAGTAACCCATCCAGGCGGCGGCGTCGCCCGCACACCTCCCATCATCGATGTGGTGTACTATGACTATGCCTGTCTTTAAGCATCTGTAGACGCACGGGTCCTTGACCCCACGCCTAAAGTCGTAGCGTCCGGTCTCTTTGAGCTTCACGCAGAGAAGCTCTTCATCTCTGTAAACCGATCCCGCGGTCCTCCTACCATAGAGGTTGCCATCCAGCCGGAAGAGCATCTGGTCGAAGCTCTCCCAGAGTTCGGGCTGCTGTGCAGGCGGTTGTGCCCGCACCCATTCTTCCCAGATGGGCCTCCACTCTGGCGGGGGTCGCACGTAGACCCACTTCTCCTGTTGTGCCCCGCGGTCCTGCCCAATGAGAAACGCTGCGACAATGTCGAAGGAGCGCGTGGCGCAACCCTTCTGTAATGCCGTGATCTCGAGCAAGGCGTGGGCCTCAGGAGTTGGAGTCGGAACAAAGACTCGCAGGTCTTGCTCTTGTTCCTCCATGTAGGCTCGCTTTATGTCAGCACAGGTGAACCGTGACTTCACCGTGCCCTCCTTTACCTTGTCAACCCACTTCTACACCTGCGCGTCGGCAGGCTTCTGCCGCTTGTGTACCGGCGTGAAAGCGCCCAGGCGCCCCAGCTTCTGGAGCTGAGCAAGCTTCCTGCACCGCGGCAGGGTCCGGGCAGGAATCAAGAAGTTCCATCACGGATGCAAGGCGCTGCTGGTACACAGCGGGGTCCCCCGCATTGGCCCAATGCTCGATCCTCTCCCAGAGTTTCTAACCTTCCACCTGAAGGCGGTCGATCCTTTGGGCTTTTCACGTGGCGCTCTTGGACTGCTTGGGAGGCCTGGCACTTTCTGTGCTTCCTGTGCCTTCCCTCTTGCTTCCTCAGCCCCCCTTCACCCAGGCCTGTGGGGTAAGGTTCTTGCAGCTGAGGGACTGGCCGCCGCACTGGCGGCGGAACCCGCACCAACGATGTCGAGGCTCCAGCGGGTACACCCGCACTCGCTGTTGCGGTGTCCGGGGCTGCCGCCGTTGGTTCCGCGTGTCCCGGGGCGGTGTCTCCGATTCCCCCGGCTTGGGGGAAAACCTCGGTGTCTTCCATCACCCAAGATCGCTGCCGCTTCCACGTCCAAGGCCTCAGTGTCTACACGCTGGGGCTCCCCTTCGTGCGCCATGGTTGGCAGCTGTGGCTCGCCCTCTTGCTCTCTGTAGTCGTCCGGTGCCTCGTTGGCTGCCGCTTCTAGAGAGGGGGCTGGCAAAACCACAGGCTGTGCCACCATGGGCGGGGGCTCCCGCAGCACCCGGCCTTGGCGCAGGGCCCAGGGCACACCAGCAACGGTGCATCAGGGTCCTGTTGGCTTGGCCTTCTGGGGGAAGGCGAATGGAGAGGGCGCCACTCTCGGTCAGGACAATGTGCGTGTTGTCTCTGTCCAGCTTGCCCACCCAGATGCCCTTAACACCCCATGCAGTTGGGGTACCGGTTCTGCAGGTCCATGAGCCAGGTGCGCACCAGCCCCGCTAGGTAGCTGTGCTCCCCTTCCACCGCGCCTTGGCTTTGGTGGGAATAGGGTGGTGCTTCCCGCACCTTGACCTTCTGCAGACCCAACCGGGCCCTGACCCTGACCCTCCAATAGTCTCTTAAAAATAATCGTCTATTGCGGCAAACGCTTAATCCTTTAACAGTCTCTTAAATTAACCGCCTGTTGTTGATTGGCTAAGAGCTTGTTAACCGCTTGTTAAGCGCTTGTTAAGCCGGTTCAACCGAACCAGGGATGGTCAAGGGAGGGAGGAAGGTCGGCCACGAACGATCGAGGGAGGGAGGGACGCCGATCTCGATTGATCGATTACATACACAATGCAAAGAATCAGTATGATCGACACATTCGCTGCAGCTTTCCCATCCACGGATTTTGTGCTTTCGACTCACAAGCGACCCATCACTAGAAATGCCGTCCACGGGTTTGGTACTTTTCGATATCTTTCGACTCAGAAGCGACCGAAAAGCACAAATCCCGTTCACGGGTTTAGTGACGACCTAAAAGCACAAAACCCGTCCACGGGTTTTTCGCTTTGCACAAATCCCGTCCACGGGCTTGGTACCTTTAATTCGACCCCAAAGCGACCAAAAGCATTGTGCTTGTCGGCAGACAGCACACATCCCTTCGACGGGTTTTGTGCTTTTCGGCCCAAAACGATCAAAAAGAAACAAATGCCGTCGATGCTTTTCATCCAACAGCGACCGACAAGAACAAATCCCGTCGACAGGTTTTGTGCTTTTCGACCCAGAAGCACAAGTCCCGTCCACGGGTTTCCACAAGGCGACTCAAAAGCACAAATCCCGTCCACGGGTTTTGTGCTTTTCGACCCAAACGCACAAATCCCGTGCACCAGTATTGTGCTGCTAGCCCCCAAAACGACCCAAAAGCACAAATCCTGTCGACAGGTTTTGCTTTTCGGCCCCGAACCGACCCACAAGCACAAATCCCGTCCACGGGATTTTGTGCTTTTCGACCCCAAACCGACCCACAAGCACAAATCCATCCCGGAAGCGACCCGAAAGCTAAAGTCCCGTCCCCGGGTTCTATGCTTTGACCCAGCAATGAACTAAAAGCACAAGTCCCGTCCACAGGTTTTGTGCTTGCCGACCCAAAAGCGACCCAACACATCCGCTTTTCCCGAGACGACCCAAATGCACAAATCCCGTCTGCGGGTTTTGTGATTTTGAACCCAAAAGCACAAATCCCGTCAACGGCTTTGGTGGTTACCAAGAGCACAAATCCTGTCCTGGGGTTTGTGCTTTCGGCCCCGAAGCAATCCAAAAACACAAATCCCGTCCACGGGTGGTGCTGCTTTCGACCCACAAGCATAACTGGCATAACTCCCGTTCATGGATTTTGTGTTTTTCGACCCAAAAGCGACCCAAAAGCACAAATCCTGTTCACGGAGTTTGTGCTTTTCGCCCCCCCCCCCCCAAAGCGACCCGACAGCACAAATCCCGTCCACGGGTTTCGCCAGAAACGACCCAAATGGCGGCGCATTCGGGAGCCGAGATCGGGGGTTTGCTGTTGAGCTTTTTTTCGGGTAGTTGGCTGAAAAGAAAATTCCCGAATGGGGGTTTGCTTTTTAGGCCTTTTTGCTTGGGGCAAACCCTCATTCTCGAGCCGAGAACGGGGGCTTGCTTTTGAGCATTTTCTCGCGCTGCTGGCCCAAAAGCCAACCCCCATTGTCGAGCCGAGAACGGGTTTGCTGTGGAGTATTTTTTGGTTGGTGGCCTTCAAAACCAAACCTTGATGGGGGAAGGAGGGGAAGAGGGAGGGGGAAGGCGACAAGGGGAAGGGGGAGAAGGGGTAGGGGGATGGGGAGAGGGAGATGAGGAGGAGGGGAGGGGGAGAGCGGGAGGGGAAAAGGAGGGCACGGAAGGAGGGAGCACTCGCGAGTTAACCCGAGTTAACTCGAGTTAACTCCCGAGTTAATTCGACTTAACTCCGAGTTAACTCCGAGTTATGTCCTGTTGTACTCTTCAGCGCAAGGCGAGTTAACTCGAGTTAACTCTGAGTTAACTCCAAGAAACATCGAGTTAACTCCGAGTTAACTCGGAGTCAACTCGATATTTGCTCGCCCCCGTCGTGTTCGTGCCCTCCCCCTCCCCCCCCTTCCTGCTCTTCCCTCCCCGTCTACCTCTCCCTGCCCCTCCTCCCCGCCCCCGTCTCTCCCTCTCCCTCGCTCTCTCCCTCCCTCCCCTCCGGGTTTGGTTGAAAAATGAGTTTCAGGTTTATTCAGGTTTGAGGGCGTGGGGTTTAGGGTCAATTCCTGTTTGTGAACCACCCAAACCCTCCAATCTCGAAGCCCTGAAGCCCTTAACCCCTTAGGCCCCAAACCCTTAAGCCGTGAAGCCCTTGCCTTCAACCGGTGACTGAAGCCTTGCCCCCGTGAGCCACCCAACCCTAAACCTGCTGATGCTGGGAAGCATCGATCCAATTGTAGGTGGCCATGATTTCAAAGGCAGGCACGCACCTATGATCTTTTCCGCCGAAAGAACATGTCAATTGCGAAGTCTGAACATGCTTCAGTGTACAAGGCTGCATGTTGTGTATCCTTCGCTACAGCGCTTACAGGCTGTCAAGTGTTGTACTTGTAAAAGTGGTGGCCCAAGGGGGTTATTCCGCAGCCCTTCCCTGGAGCCACGATTTGATGAACGTTTCGCTCAAGCTGTTCACTGCACATGTTTGAACGTGACAACTGACTGGATCATCGCTCCATCAACACTCCTCCTCTGTCGCTTCGCAAGGAGCAGGCAGGACTCTTTACAAATGATCCCAGTTGCTAATCGTTCTAGAAGCAGCTTGGCGGCCCACTATACAAGACCATGACAACAGCGTCTTTCCCTGCAAATTTCTGCGGCGCCATAGCCACAGGAGGTATTTGTACTGTCTCACCGTCGGCTGGTTTATCCCGCCGTGCATCGTAGTCATTGCTGCTCCCAGCCGTAAGCTGAGGTCACCCTTCAAGCCAGAAGTCTGGAGTCCATTAATACGAAGTGCTTCTCGAAGTTCTTCGCACCTCATAAGCCCTGCTAAATCATTGCAGACTCGTCGGACTTCAGCACCGTCTTCGCTTCTCTGACTTGGTGTGGGGGAGTAGAGCAGTGGCCTTCCTTGGTCTTCATCTTGGTGGTCTCGGTCTCCCAAGGTTGATGGCCTTGGGGGCGTCGTAGGTCTCATGGTAGACGGCTGCAATATGGAGGATCTCCTCGGAGTTGCTGCCGTGGCGGGGGTCTGCCTCGTCGTAGGTTCTGGGCTGGATGCCGTAGCGGGTGTTCGCCTCATTGTAGGTTCCGCGTCGGATGCCGTGGCGGGGGTTCGTCCCGCCCTGGGCTCTGCGCCCGCTTCCGCGCTCATCCGTTCCAGCTCCCTCTCGATCGCTAACGTCGTGGCATCCCTCAACTTTTGAAGCTTCCGTAACTTCCGCTTGGAAGCTCCAGGTAGCCATTCCTGTGAAAGCTCCGCCATCAGAAGGACCATAAATATCCCTGCCAGGTCCCAATCTATGGAGATGCGAGGTTCGCGCTCTGAATGTCCAGCAGCCATTGTCACCATCAAGCAACATATGATCGCCACCAGCATCTTCTCAGACATCGCACCCTTGCTCGTCACCACCGCACACTTCTGTGGGATGCCGTCGCCAACCATGTTCCACAGATGTAGTAGATCTCGTATGCGCTGGCCTGCTAGGGCCTTCGTCAACAGGTCGGCTGGTTGAACTAGACCCGGAACGTGAAATCCCTCAATGGCACCTCCTGCGATCATCTCCTGCAACCAGGCTGACTTTAGTCTGAGGTGCCGGGTTCTCCACGACCCGTTTCCAGCGCTGATTGTCAGCGCTGACACGCTGTCTGATCCCACCTTCTTCTCCTCGACCTCTTCCGCGAGATCCACCAGCAAGGACTCTATCCCCAGTAAGGCTATCGCACCTTCCAGAATAGCAGTGAGCTCCGCTTCTGCCGTAGATAGGGCTATCGTGCTTTGGCGGGCTGAGCGCCACGCTATGGGGTTCTTTCCCCACACCACCATCCAACCGGTGTGGCTCTTTGCGCTCTCTGGGGCCAAGGCTGCGTCCGGATACATTGTGAGAATCTTCTCCGTCGCCTGGAACGCCATCTTCCACTCCTTCGTGCCCTGCAGGTACCTGATCATCTTCATCCCCACCTCCACAGCTCTGTAAGGAGCCTTAAGTGTAAGCGAAGACAATCCGTAGGAGAGGTCTGGACGAGTTTTCTGAGAAATCCACAATAGCTCGCCTGTTATACGTTGAGCCTGCGCGACCCCCCCGTCGTCCGGTTCGCAGTCGGTGTCCACAAGGCCGAAGCTCGCTAGCTCCTTTGCGACGGGGATCTTGTCGGACCTTGTCACTCCATGATTGCGACACAACTCCTCGATGTAGGCCTGTTGACCCACGAGTATCATCGACTCATCATCAGTCACAGTCAGCTCCATCCCCAGGAAGCGTAGAGGACTGCCTGGACGTAAAAAGGTGAGTGGGCTCGTTGCCCACACTCCTTGCACCAAGTTGGCTACCTCCTTCACTGCCTCCTCCATGCCAATGATGAGCATGTCGTCGACATAGATGATGATCAGCGCTTTCATCGCCCCTGTTGTATCTGTAGCAATCCACCAACATGTGACTGTGCGCCCCTGTTTGAAGCGCCATCCTGATGGCGTCACCATTTTGGCCAGGGTCCTGTCCCGGTACGATGACCAGAGCATTGGCGCCTCCCGTAGGCCGTATAGAGCCCGGACCAACCCCCACAGTTCATGGGGCAGCGTCAGAGACAACCGCTCCAACACTTTTGGCGGGCACACTATGATGATAGGGTCCCGAGCCGACTCGCCGATCGGGGTGAGGATGAAGGCCGCCACAACATCTATCAAAGCGACCTGCCATTGGCGGGATCTTGACATTGCCAAACCTGCCCTCACCGCTTCCGTTGGGGCCGCCTCGCAGTAGTAGTCCGAGAAAGCGCTCGTCGCCATATTACCACAAACCACTAGGCGTACTTTCCTCCGAAACCATGTAGTCCTATCCGCTGGGTCCGCCGCATCGTTCGGCTTGATCGTATAGACCAGCTTCGTTGGTAGGCGCTGAGCTCCTTTCTTTTGTAACCACGTAGTTCGCTCTGGAGTTCCTGGAAGCAACCTCTGAATAGCGATGCTCACGCCCTTCACTTCTTTAGCGATCGCATCCTTCCACTTATGCTGCAGTGCCTCCTTGGGGTCCACAGTGTAGGTCACCTTGAGGGGTTCCGAGAGTTCTGACAATATCGTCTCCACGTGCTTCATGTACGTGACCTCAGTCTTATTGATCCTCGGCTGACGCTGTAGATGACGCCCCCTTGTAGAAGAGTCCGACTTTGACCTTCCCACGCTCCGCTTCGACGAACATCTCCCAATCATCGTCACTTAGGCTTGCCTCCTCGTCGTAGCCGCCCGTGCCCTCCTCCTGGACCTCCAGCTTCTCTATGCACTTCGTCTCCCCTTTGTCCATCACAAAATACTCCGGTAACTGTGACAGCGGTGTTGGGAAACCGTAGTCCTCGAGGTTCTTCACATCTTCGTACGATAGCTTTCCCAAACTGTTCGGGGTGTAAGCCACCATATTGATACGTGTCCCCACCCATGGAAGAACTTCATGCGCACGCCGCGGGTCGAACTCCACATACTGACCTTCCTTCATCTCGTAGACCTGCCCATAGTGAACTCGCCCTTGAGGGTCCAGACGCTGTAGCACTTCACCCGTCACCACATCACCCGGCCGTAGTTCGACCCACAGTGCTCCTCCTCGCTGGGGTGCCTTGATTGGAACCACATAGTTATGCGTGAGGCCATCGTTGTTGGTGTCCTTGTGGTAGCCTCGGTCAAAGTTCTTTGAAACCATAATGGATGTAAAGCTCCGGACAATAATACAGGACCAATCTCGCCATTAACTTTCCCAACTCTGGATAATCAGGAAGCCCCTTCATCCATCCAACACTACCTCCATGTCTGTAGACACCGAATTTCTTTTTCTCAAAGAAGTCCGCCTCCGCGAGCTCACAAATCAGGTTGCGCGCATGCTCCGGGTCCCAATCATCCATGATAAGTTGTGCCTTGGTAGTCGCATACAGCTCCATCTCCTCCTGGGACAAACTCATTGCTCGCATCTCCACCTGCTGGCTCGGTGTCTTGACGGGGAGTTTCCTTTTCGGCTTTGGGGGTTCTGGAACCTCCAGCTCATCCAGCGGTGGACCTGGGTCATATAGTCGGGCCTTGATGTGGAAGGTGTGAAGAAAGTGGCCCTTCTTGGTTTCGACACTCGGTACATAGACAACATGGCCCCCTTCAAGAAGGTTACTCAGTCCCACATAGTGACCGGGAATCCATCGGGTCTCAAGTGCTCGATCTCTACGTCGCGGTCCTTGAGCATCGAACGTCTTCTCCTTAACCAGAACTGGCGCCCCATACGGGGCCATGAGCTTGGACCTCCACCCAAGCACCCTGGCTCGCTGCTGAGCTGCGGCCGATTCTGCCGCCGTGGGCCACAAAGATGTAGGCAACGAACTCCCCTGCAACAACGTCCTTGTACGGTCCTTGATCCACCGAACTGCTGCCTCCGCCCGCCCGTTTCCTTGAGGAATCCCAGCCTCAGACCACGTAGCCTTTATGTGACGATCACGTAGCCACCCTCGGATATTGTGACTGAAGCATTCACCTCGATCTGCATGGAACCTGTAGACGGGAAGGCCATGGGAGTCAAGGTAGAGGATAATGTCTTGGATCGCAGCCTTCACATCAACACCAGCATTCGACTTTAGGGCCTTGGCAAACATGAGGACCGTACTCTCAGGAGCCTCGCAGTCTGGGTAACAAACCTCCGGGCTCCCGTGACCTGTTCGCTCCGTAGGGTCTGTGTCCTCCGTCTCGATCACCTCCTCACCAGGCTCCGATGGTTCGTACTCTGAGCATTCATAGTCCTTCATGCCGTCCTTTTGCTTGGTGGTGGCGCCAATAAAGTCGGTGGGCTGAGCGGCCTGCTCATTCTCATCGTCGTGACCCTGCTCACCTGGCACATCTTCAGTGGTTGTAGGACCCTGCTCACCTGGCACATCTTCTATAATAAATGGATCCCACTCTTCACGCGGTGGTAGTAGAGAAGGTGTCCCAAGCTCCTTGCTCTGGTCCGGCTTGTCGCCCTGTGTTTCTAGCTCGCCCTCTTCACGCGGCGGTAGTAGAGAAGGTGTTCCAAGCTCCTCGCTCTGGTCTGGCTTTGGTTTGGTGTCCTCGACATCCAAAGGATCGAGTAGCCCGTCATCCTCCGGCGGTTTCTTCCCACTGTAGGACTTGACGAACTCCTTTGGAAGCGTGTACTTTCCCACCAGAAGGTAACGTAGGCCCTTTCCTTGAGTCCCTTTCGAAGTAACATCCAAACCAGGCTTCACTGGCCCCGCTATGTCCACCGTTAGCGAAAACATCTCAGGGTGATGGACACGAGCATGGCGACGTCCTGTGCCCCGGGACAAAACGCATGTCAAGCATTCCCTGTTGTAGTCGTGGTGGTTGCTATCGACGTGACGTTTCCACTGCGCTGGTGACATAGGACACAATCGTGGGGTAGTCGCTGGTAGTCGTCGCCAAAAACTCAAGGCCAGTACCACTGCCTTCACCAATCCAGACGACCATACACCACTCAGGTCCCGCTGCTCGTCGTAGTCACCCCCGCCCTCGCCTTCTCCATGTAGGCCCTGGAGGTAGTAGATGTTGGTTCCCAAAGTAGTAGGTGACGACCCCGTGCCGCCCGTAGCCCTTTGGTCAAACTTCACTTCCGTCATGTCGTACTGTACTCCTCCTTGAAGGCCTCCCACATTGAAGTCTCCCACAGAGACCTCCTCCTTGCCCCTTGCACTCGCGCATCCTGTGACGGATGCTCCATCATGAACGCCACCGGGCGCCCTCTATCAACTCCACGGGCGTTCAGGTTTCGCCCTTCACCACATGCAGCCACATCATCTTCGTGGCCGCCTTCAGGGACTTGTTGTCCCACTCCACAGCGCCTCGGCGCTCCATTCCCAGGCAAGACCGCCCGGGTGGTCCTCCTACGATCGCTTCTATCCGCCCTTGCATTGCGCCCCACATCAACCACTTCCACGTAGAAGCCCGCTCCACATCATGAGCACGGTTTCTCTGAATATCCAGCTCCACCACAACTGTGTCACCCTCATCAAGCTGGTACATTTGGAAGTGGCCGGGAGATCCGGCGTATAGGTGAATAAATAATCCACCTCCTCGCCGTCCATAGCCTTCTCCTCTGGGATCGCGTGAAGTGCTCAATGTCCTTGAAGACCTTCCAACCATCCTTCATCACGTCCCTCTGAACTAGTCCATCAACGCAACTTCCCGGAAGCTCCGATAACATTGGGCAGTCCCTGATTGCCCGCAGCCCGTCCTCCATTGCTCCATTGGCAACATAAGACCTGAGGTAGGTCCTCCAAGACTTGCTCATCATCATCTCCGTCGCATCCACATTGTCCTGGGTTGCCGTAGTAGCGTTTTCCAGCAATTCCCGCTTTCTGTCCTCACGCCTGGAAATCAGGGCTAGCGCTTCGGCCTCCTTTAACAACGGACAACCACCACATACTCCGAGAGATCTAGACACCCCATCCGGATCTATAAGGAAACATCCGCGCTGGGACCAATCCAGAGAATAACCCAAGGTCTTCACAAGGTCGCCGAGGGGAACGATAGTTTGTCCTCCCAGGTCTCGAGTAGTACTCGCTGTGGCAGGCATCCTGGGCGGCATTAGCAATGACCCTCCAGCACTCAACCTCATTGTCAAAGAGCTGTTTCCAGCCAACTGAACCACCACTTCGTCCGCCTCCAGCCACTCTTTCTCATCGTGCGCATTCCTCAGACAGTGAGTGGCTCCTGAGTCCAGCAGTGCCGTAGTCGATCGGTCCATTGCCGAAACCCGAACGTCCCGTAGGCTCAACACCTTCACTTCCGCCTTGGTCTTCTCCGGTGAGCTGTCGCCCTCCTGGGGCGACTGCGAAGTGATCACCTGCTGGGCGGCCTGGATGAGCGTCTCGAGTGTCCACGGCGTACCTTGCACAGGCACTGACCCTGCTGAGGTAGCTGTTGACATTGTAGCCAAACTTGGAGTGGTTGTCGTGGGTGGGAGCTGCGGCTTGTCTGGTTGTCCGGGTCGTTGTCCTGGCTTGCCGATATTGCAATCGCGAGCTCTGTGACTTTCACTCCCGCATTTAAGGCATTTGCGGGATCTCACGTCCTTGTCCATCCCGCTCATCGAGTGGCTATAGACGCACCGATCTCCTCTTTTACACCCGCTAGGCTTCGCAAAGTATCTGCACAGCTCCTGGCTCTTTTCTCGAACCTTTGGACCCTTGGGAGAGGTAGTGGGCGATGTAGCATCCACCGCCCGTAGTGCTGCCCCCACCGTCGGCAAGGATGTAGTTCGCTGTGAGCCCACGATTCCCTCCAGCTCCGCCTGCAAATGCTTCTGATACCCCTTGACTTGCTCCAATGTAGGCTGCCCGTCTAGTCGGTAAGTAGACCTCAACATACTTGTTCTGAACGAGGCATCAGTCGAGGCACTGATTGGCTTGGCGGTAAGGGCTTGCAGCCCCCGACTCATCCGGTGGGGTCATCCCCATCATCTGGCACCGACTTAGCCAACGGGGCCAACTGCGAACCTCGGCCAGGATAGCTTCGACGTTGTCGCCCACGAGGTAGTCCTGAGGAGACTGCAATCGCTTCAACACCTCCTGCCGCTCCGCTGAACCTCCAGGCTGGAACCATACGAACAACCTGAACATCATTGCCGGCGCCCGCTGTGTCAGTTGCTGCGCTACCATGTCGCCTTTTATCTCCGGTGGCATAGCTCCCAACAACATCGTGCATGCTCGCGCATTCATCCTGCTCCACGGGTCCCCGCATAGTTCATTCATTCCCTCCGGACTGATTGTCAACCGCTCCAAGTGAGAGGCAGACAACCACCGACTATAGGCTGCCCGAACCACCATCAGCACCGCACTCCACCATTGCCCAGACTTCTCGCTCACATCCGTCATCGCTGTAGTCGTGATTTCCAACCAGTCATTGAACCGCAACGATGCCTCGGCGCCCCCTTTGTGGTCGGGGAGCTGTGTGAGGCTGGTAGTTCCAGCCTTCAGTGCCTCAGTCGCGCCCGTTCCGGTGCTCTTGGTTAAGGCCTGAGCTTGTAGTTGTTGGAGTTGTTGCATTCCACGTGCTATGGCTTCTATCATAGGCGACTCCGGCTGGGAACCCTGTCCTGGTGGTGGTGGAGAAGGTGTTCGAGCTCTTCCGCCTCCAAGCAGTGAACGAAGAAGGCCTCGAGGCTCGGGTGGATTCTCTGGGATAGCTGGTACTTCCGCCGCTGGAGCAGTGTTGCTTTGAACATTTCCAAGACCTGGTGGAGGTTGAGGAGATTCTCGTAGATGGCCTAGTAATTCCTCAGGACCCACTGAAGCAGAGGCAAGATCACCCAACAGCCTGCTGTGACCCAATTGCCCTCCAAAGCCTAATGGAACCGAAGCTGGATCACCTGATAGCCCGCCGTGACCTGATTGCCCTCCAGAGCCAAATGGAGCCTGAGCAAGATCACCTGATAGCCCGCCGCGACCTGATTGCCCTCCAGAGCCAAATGGAGCCTGAGCAAGATCACCCAACAGCCCGCTGTGACCTAATTGCCCTCCGGAGCCAAATGAAGCTTGAGCAAGATCACCCAACAGCCCGCTGTGACCTAATTGCCCTCCGGAGCCAAATGAAGCTTGAGCAAGATCACCCAACAGCCCGCTTTGACCTGATTGCCCTCCTGAGCCAAATGGAGCTGAAGCATATGGGTATCCGGGTGGTAGCGTAGGGGCCGCTCTCATTGCATCTCGACTTCTTCGAACTTCGTCCAGCTCACGCTGTAACTGTAGATTGCGGCCCTCTGACTCCTCCAACATTGCTCGAATCCCAGAAAGCTGCCTCTGCACCTCCTGTTGTATCGCTTCTGCAGGCACCGAGCTCCACGGCGGAGTGCTTGGTCGTGGCAAAGTCAAAGGTCTTGCCCTCTGCGGTGATCTCAGCACGAAAGACCGTCCGCCCGGGGGTGTCTCTCCAGTGAGAGGGCTCGGGGCCAACGGATCATTGCCCACTGCAAGGTACGAACCCAAGCGACTTACCCATCGTGGCAGTCCTTCCACAACGCCCATCCAGTTGTTCTGGGTGGCCCTTCCAGTTCCCCGTGACCGCGGGGTATAGAAATCGTAGGCAGCCGTCGACTCCTCACCAGCCGCCGCTATTCCAGCTCCAGGTCTGCCACCCATGTCAGGAATCGTGGGTGGCGTCATTGCCTCCCCCTGGCCCTGCGTGGCTGTGGCCTCCATTGAAGCCGGTGGTGGACTCGCAGAAGTCGCCGGAGCATCCAGGGGCTGTAACACCTCCAGACCGACCAGAGGCTCACGTCCAGCACTCATTCCCTCCGCTCTCGGGGCTGCATCACCGGTGGATTCACGTCCACCATCGTTGCCGCTCCTTTGCGGCCCCTCTATGCCATTCAGTCGCGCAGTCGGCTGAGCTTGGGCGCTCATAACCTGCTGATGCTGGGAAGCATCGATCGAATTGTAGGTGGCCATGATTTCAAAGGCAGGCACGCACCTATGATCTTTTCCGCCGAAAGAACATGTCAATTGCGAAGTCTGAACATGCTTCAGTGTACAAGGCTGCATGTTGTGTATCCTTCGCTACAGCGCTTACAGGCTGTCAAGTGTTGTACTTGTAAAAGTGGTGGCCCAAGGGGGTTATTCCGCAGCCCTTCCCTGGAGCCACGATTTGATGAACGTTTCGCTCAAGCTGTTCACTGCACATGTTTGAACGTGACAACTGACTGGATCATCGCTCCATCAACAAAACCCTAAACCCTTTCCCAACACGGCTTAAACCCGGAGGCCCTTGAACCCCCCGGCCCCAAATCCTTCAAACATAAGCCCCTAAACCTTTAACCCCTTAAGCTCGTAAACCCTCAGGCCCTTACCCTTCAGCCCCTGAGCAACCCAAACTATTGAGTTCTTAAGCCTAAACCCCTTCCCAATAAGCCTTAAACCCTTAGGCCCTTAAACACCCAAGTCCCAAATCCTTCGACCTTAAGCCCCTAAACCTTGAACCCTTTAAGCTCGTAAACCCTGAGGCCTTTACACTTAAGCCCCTGAGCCACCCAAACCTTTGAACTCTTAAGCCTTTAACCATTTCCCAATATGCCATAAACCCTTCCTTAAACCCCCAGGCCCCAAACCGTCAACCTTAAGCGCCACCCAAACCCTTGAATTCTTAAGCCCTAAACCCCTTTCCCACCCTCAGGCCCTTCAACCTCCAGGTCGCAAAATCTTTCAAACTTAAGCCCCTTAACCTTTAACCCCTTAAGCTTGTAAACACTTAAGCCCCTGAGCCACCCAAGCCCTTGAATCCGAAAACCCTAACCCCTTTAACCAATAAGCCTTAAGCCCTTAGGCCGTTGAACCCCCACGTCCCAAAACGCTTCAACCTTAAGCCCCCTAAACCTTGAACCCCTTAAGCTCGTAAACCCTTATGACCCTCAAACCGTTGACCCTCCTTAAACCCTAAAAACTTCTGGCCGTAGGCCCTTAAACCTTTTAATTTTCACAGGCTGCATCAAATCAAAAGCGCCGTGGTGTGCATCGAGCAAGGGAGGGAGGGAAGATCTTGTGGGAGGAAGGAACGGAGGGAAAGGGGGGAGGGGAGGGAGGGGAGGGAGGGAGAGGGGGTAGGGAGGGTGCAGGGCGACAGAGGCATCAGAGCCAACCTGCAAGACAATGTGTGCTCGAATTCGTTTTAGTTTCGAGCCCGGCTGCAACACGTCCAGGCAGCGAGAAAAATGAGAAGAAGGACAAGCAGCATGCTTTACCCATGGTCACAGCCTATTTGGATTGGTTCCATGCGAAGAAAGAAAAGCAGAAGCCCAAACACAAGGACGATGAGGAAACTGAACGGGTCATCGCCTATTTAGGTCGGCTCCGTGCAAAGGGAAAAGAAGAGAAGGCCAAGAACAAGGACGATGAGGAAACTGCCAAGCAAAAGGACGAGGGGGGTGAAGCGGAGGCACTGCAGCGAGTGAGACCACTCCGGTCTTCGGAGAGCCGACGTCACGCTAAGGCCTGATGCATGTAGGAGGGAGGGAGGGAGGACAACACCATGATCATGAAGAATATGATCCAAAAAATAACCGCTTGTTAAGCGCTTGTTAAGCGCCTGTTAACCGCTTGTTGTGTTACACATAAACGCTTAAACTTTTAACAAGCCCTTAACTTAAGCACTTGTTGAGTTAACTGAACTAAAAAGCCCCTTGCAAGAGCATAATCCCCTTGTAAGCGTCTTTTGGAGGGTCAGGGGATAGCGTGGGCCACGCTTCTCAGGGACCCCTCGGCGTCAATCTGCAGGGTTACCCGCGAGTGACCCAGGGTGTTCAGGTACTGCTCCACCGTGTCCAGGACCCAGGACGAAGTTCCCGCACTCGGCCCCTTTCTTTGGCACCTGCACGCTGCAGGGCCACCCCGTGTCTTTGTCGACCAGGGTGAGCACCGTCACCAGGGTGGACTCGTCCTCGGGTGCCTGCTGCTGCTGGGCCCCCCTCGAGTAGAACGTATAGTCCATCTGGACCACCGCCTCGAGTCCCCTTTCTCCGGTGTCGGTCTTCCTGCGGTGCTGCCCACCACGGCCCTGCACGCATTCCGGGCACCACGGCGCAAAAGGCAGGTGGGTCAGCTTGTGCCGCACCCGCTCTTCTGGCGTCGGGTCCAGCGGCATGCTTTCCGTGTGGGCCTCCGGTTCCGGAGGCGGGTCGCCTTCCTCGATGTTGCCACCTTGGAGCGCTTTGCGTTCCACCTCGTGCGGCGTGCTCCGCACGGGCGAAGTCGGCCACCGCCTGTGCCTCCGGGTCGTCCGGGTAGTCCTCTTCGTCCCCTACGGCTGCTATCCTGGCCTTCTTGCGGTTTCGCCCGCCGTGGGTGTAGGGCATGAGGAACTGGCGGCCGTTGCGGATGAAGTCGCTCTGGAGCCGTCTTCGGAGCCGGCGGCGTCAAACACCACACGGGCCCCGGCATCCACGGCACGGCTCACTGACAAAATGTCATCTGTGATACCGCCCACCACCTGAAAAGTGGTCCTCGCCTCCTGGCGGTGGGTCCCGCCCAGTCGCAGGTTTTGCCGGCCCGCGGGGTCGACCGGGCACTGGAAGGTCTCCGGGCGACAGACCGATACCGTCGCACCGGTGTCCACGAGGAGGTACCCTCGGCGCTCCTCCGTCACGGCTAGGACCTAGGATCCACATCTTGTCGTCCGAGATGCGTCGCACCCCCGGCATTTGCCGTGGTGGCGGTGCTCCCCGCGACAGACGCGGAGGGTCCCGCAGAAAGTTGTGAGGCAGTGTCGTCCGCGACAGCGTGCACCCCACCTTTCTGGTTACCCTTACCTTTGCCCTTGGAGTTGTACCAGCACTCCTTCACGGTGTGGCCGGTGCGCCAGCAGATCGGGCACTTCTCCTTCTCTTTCTCTTTGTGGGCGTCTTTGCTCTTTCCTTCTTTGCCCTTTCCGCCTTTTCCTTTTCCTTCTTTGCCCTTTCCTTCTTTGCCTTTGCCGCCCTTGCCTTTGTCTTTTCCTTTATCACCCACTTTCCCTATCTCCATCTGGTCGGGATCGTGGTGCCTCTGGCGGGTCGGCTGGGCGTATGCCCCGCTTGGGGTCCATACCCTCTTGGCTTGAAGGTAACTCACCACGAGGTTGCGTACATCCTCGTATCTGGTCAAGCGCCCGGCCGTCATCGCCAGGTGCTGCTTTAGGGCTCCCGGCGACTCCACCATCAAGAGAGCACGCTTGTCCTCCTCAGAGATGGCCTTGTCGGACCCAAACTCTGCCTCGTACTTGGCGAGGTCGCTCTCCCATTCCTGGAGAGCCGCCGAGAAGTCGGCCTTGTTGTTGGGAAACTTGAGGCTCAAAAGCGCTCGGCGCCAGATCAGGCCCCGATTCGCTTGCTCAGGATGAAATTCCCTCCAAAGCTGTTTCCACAGCAGGAACCCATCCTGGCGGCGAATCCCGCGCGCGATCTTGAATGCCGGTGGGCACTCGCTGACCAAACTGACCAGCATCCCGAAGAGCTTTACACTAAGTACCCGGTACTCTTCGGATTCGGTCGTCAGGGTGGCGTCGTCTTCGTCGTCGCCTGACCCTTTTCGGGCCTCTTCCAGGTGCTGGGGAAACGTGGGGTCGATCATGGCGGCATAGGTTTCCAACTGCCACACAAACCTCTCCCACTCGTCTTGGCTCTTAAGGGGCTTAGGGGGCTTAATCGCTTGTTTTGGCAAGTCTACCCCTTTCAGCTGCGCTGTGAGACCTAACTGCAGTACAGGTGAAACGGGAAAGCTACCTCCTACCGCCGGCGGCGCCGCGCTGCTGGCGGGTCCTCCCGCAGTAGCGGTGCTTCCCGCTTGCTGCTGCATTAGCAGCAGCTGCTGCTCCAGCCTCTGGGTCCTCTCTTGGGAGGTGCCCAGGGCTGCCTGGAGCTCGCGGTGGCTACTTTCCGCCCTCTGAAGGGCGGCAGTGAGCTGCGTCAGTTGACGCGTCACCTCGGCTTCCGTGAGTCCCGTGGCTGGACTCTGTTGTGCTGCCATCGTCCTCGCTTTCCTCCCCTGGCTGGTGGAGGCTCTCGACGGTGGAGCTCGCGAGGGACTGGTTGGCAGTGCCCGCCTCGGCGGGTCGGGTGCCCGCTGGGATCACCTGCCCTTCTTCGAGCAGGTCCCGTACAAACACCCACTGCTGGGATGCCTCTGCCGCTGCTGCTTGCGGCTGTTCCTCTTCGCTACCCCCTTATTCAGGCGAGGCGTCGCCTTCAGGGACTACGTGGTAGCTTGCCTCGACCGGTTCGGCCGCAGGCTCGCCGGCGGGCTCTTCCTGCTGCGGCGGGTCCTCCCGCTCCGCCTTGGCGGGCTGTTCTTCTGTAGCCGGTGCTTCTGCAGGAGCCGCCGCCGGGGGTGCCCGCTCACCCTTGTTCCGGTAGGGCTTTGGCTGTGCGCCTTGCCCTGGTGCCGGTACTCCGGGTGTGAAGGGACCGTCCGGCTGTCCGGCTTTCCCTCGCTTTCCGAGGATTCGAGCCGGACTGCTCGAATGAGTTCCGCCTGGCGGCTTGCAGCCGCCGGGCTGTCCTCCCCTTCGCTATAGCTGTCCTCGCTTTCGGACCGCCCGTCGCTGGCAACTGTGCTGCCGCCTTCCGTGGGCGCTAGTGGGGCCTCCGGTACGACCTCCCTTAAGACACTGGCTGTGGGCGTTCGGTGCCAAGCTCTCCTCGCTAGAGGGGCTTTGCGGGGGAGTCCTAGGATCCGGGATCCTCGGAGGAGTCGCGGGTTCAGGGATCCCGGCTCCGTCGTCCGGCGGGGCTGCCCGCTCCCCGTAGGGGTTGTCCCGGCGGCGCTTTTGCCCCCAGGAGCGAACGCCGCGTGTGCTCTTTTTCTTCCACACGCCTTCCTTCTCCACCCACCCACCAGGGTTTTCCCTTGTGCTTCGCGGGTGGTGGTGGGTCGCGGCTGCCACGTGCCGCTTCTGCGGGGCTCCGAGACCGCCCTCCTCGGCGGTTGCTCCCGCTACTGGCCGCTTCTCGGCGGTTCCAGTCTTCTACTCCGTTCCAATCCCGCCACGGATCGTCAGGAGCTGCTTCCGCCTGGTCCTCTTCCCAGGCTTGCTCTTGCCAGTCCCAGTGCTGGCTCTCCTCGGTGGGCTCGTCCCACCAGTTCTGCCGAGACCAGATTCCAACCCTCTTGGTCGCGTCCCCAACCGGACGTGGCGACGAAAGAGGGCGGTTCCACCCGCACGGGCGCGGGTAAAACCTAAAAGTGGAGGGCGCTCGGGCAAACAGCCTCGGCTCCCTTCCCTGGTTTCTCGGCCCAGGTGCCGGTAGAGGGAAGTCCTCGCTCTCGGCGGGACTGCCCGCGCTGAGCCTCCAGCCTAGCGCTTCCGGGTTTTAAGGTCCGGTGCGCAGTGGTTAAAAGCGTGAACTGTACATGCTAAACGCAAGGGGTAGCCTAGCTCAAGCCCTTGGGTGTTGGGATTAGGGTTTCGTACAGGATTTCTCGCAGAAGCGGAGGAGCTCCTGTGGTCGGCATGCTCAACCGCGCGCGGCCGAGCTTGGCATCAGCACCAAGAATCCCTGATTCCCGGTCTTGCGCCTCCAGAACTGGGTGCACCGGAATTCGTTCATGGGATCGCGTCGGGTGGCCGCGCCGGGCGGCCGTGCTTCGTGTCACCCTCGTAGAGGGTAAGACTGCGGAAGCTTCTCGGCCACGCTTCGAGATCTTCCTCCGTTGCAAGATCGCCGCCCGAGGCAGCAGCGACTGCGGCACGGATTGATGTTGGGCGGCAGGGCCTTGGATGCGCCAGCAGGATGGGGGCCTGGCCCCGGCCCGAGCACCATCAGACTCGCACCAGGTCCGAGCACGCTGATCTCTGAGCCGGTTGTTGGCTCGGTCCATCGCATCTTCGGGTGTAGTGTCTGTTCGTTCTTAGTCCTGCTATCAACGCTCGGACCACAGCATTGTTCGAGTCCGTGATCGGAAGATAAAGTGTCGTTCCAGGCTTCCTGCATCCTTTGGACAGAGGTTTTAAACCTGGTAATCCAACGAAGCATGTCTCCGCTCCTGTGGTGCAAGTTCAGGAACTGCTGGAAGCGGTAGAGGAAAACGTTGGCTGCTCCCTTCACGAAGAGCGGCCGCAGGAAACTCTTGAAGCACTTCACTCCATTATGTGCATTGATACATCGATGCTTGCCCCGAGCCTTGCCCGATCTTGACCCATATATACCGTCGTTTAAAGTGTATGGACTGTTTTTTGCTTTCCTCCATGCATACGTGCTGCCGGGCCGAGGGAATCCATTGCAAAGCTTCGGGCGCAGCTGTCATTATGGCATGGTTGGAAGGGCTTTTCCAGAACTTGACGCGCGACTTGGTGTGTCCACCATCTGAATTGAAAGAAATTGTGCAGCTGAGGCTCGTATAGGTACCATGGTGCGATCTGGCACGTATTTCACCCAGCGACTGTCGAAGTCGTATCCTCGGGTCACTTGTTGGTTAAGCGGTGGTTTCGGTTGCCCAAGCAAGGTGTGGATATGTCGCTTGTCTTTTAACAAAGGTAAGGCCGAAGAGGCATGCTTTGCAACGCATGATCCAATTTCTTGAGTTGTCGGAGTCTCGCGAGAACCCTGCCCTTTACAGCTGCCAGGTGCTGGATTCCTGGATACAGGGCATCTGCCTTGCACTCTATTCCTGTAGCCCGAAGCCAACACTCATGCTCTGCCAGGACTACGTGAAGAAGCTCCTGCGGGTGCGAAAAGTCTTGCACTACGGTAGCTGCAGTCTCACCATTTTGCTGAAAGTCTCAAACGGCTTTCGAGGAGCCAGGTTTCCGAAAGTATTGCAAGCCTGCCTGCACCTTTTTTGCAAGTGCATCGCACCAGCCGTTGTGTCGTGCCATGGCATGGCTTGGTTTGTCTTACAAGTTGTTAATGCTTGTCATGACATGGATTGCTCTGTGTTTGGGTGTATAAGGTTTAGGGTGTTCGGATATAGAGATAAGGCTTGTTGCACACCATGGCAAGACAACATGCCACTCGCATTCAAGCCATGCCACAGCAGCTCAAGCCATGCCAAGCAGCTCAAGTCATGCCAAATAAGTATGTAGTACTACTATAGCATTAGTATTAGCATTTCCACGAGTACCAGTACTAGTATTAGGAAAAAGGCTAGGGTTTGCGTTAGCATTAGGATACGGATTCGGATATATGGATTTGGATTAGTATCAACAGTGGTTTATTATACGCAAGCAAGTCAGTTCATGCCAGACATATACTTTATCTTCCTTGGTAAAAAACCGAGGCGAAAATAAACGACGCTGCTAATTCCTGCGTGCTAACAAACGAGCCAACATGAAAACAAACGGCGCTACGATTGAATGCTTTTATTTTCCTCATAATATATGAACCCTATATTCCTCAACTGTCTCTGGAAACCCGAACCAATATGATTCTTTGCTGCGGTTTTGACCACCGGTGATTTTTTTAGAGTGCATTTGGTCCTCTAGGCCAACATAGTAGGAATCATCCTGGTCGCGCCAACTCGCGATTCGCACCGGGTCATTCGTGTTTGGAAAACCGAATTCCAATCTCGGCCTCGAAGTGATCGTGTCGGTGGACGCGGTACGTCCCGCTGCTCGCATCGTATCTTTGAGTTTCGCGATCTGGGCGAAGCGATTTTTGTTGAATCCCGCCCGTACATGGTACTTGGGCGGAAGCATTTCGGCCTCCTGAATCATTGCAGGTCAGTGGTTCTGAATCCCGCCAGACTACGGGGATGCGTTTTGGTCCAGTTTGTAGAAGGATCTACGGAGATTTTTAAAGGGCACCTCGCCTCGCCTCCACAGGCTTCTCCGACTTCTCCGACCTGCGCTCAGAGAAGTGTGGAAACGGAGAAGCACTCGGCTGCTCGGCTTCGGCTCGGCCTTGGCCTCTGCGAGTGCACCGTGCAGAGGTCTTCGAAGAGCTGCAAGGCCACGTGGAAGGCCATCTCCTACGTCATCGGGGATCAGCAACGCGGGAAATCTAAAGTCATATCTAGAGTCAGTGAGTCCTGATTGCAAGAGCGGTGTTCTTGGAGCAGCGCCTACTTCGAGGGACTGCGAAGGCGAGAAAACATGCAGGAAAGGCTCCCCCAGTGTCCTGGAACCGAGCCAAGCAGACCAGCAGCAAGCGGCCCTGTTTGAGAGTTCTTGGAGGCAGAATGGCGTGTTAACTTCTGACTGCCGCTCCGCTGCTGCCGCTGCCTGGTCAATGCCAGAGCAGCTCTCCCAGAGGGAACGATTCTCCTCGCGCCGTTTAAACGAGGAACAAAAAAGCGGTGGGCGGTGGCGCCGATTCCCTCCTCGGATCCCGGCTGCCCGGCTCTCTCTCGGGCTCTCAAAGGGCTCTCTCTCCGTCCTTGGCTCCTTTCGCTTCCTTTGCTTTACTGATGGCGCCTGCAGCGCAACGGGACCCGTGTCTCAGTGCGGCAGCTTCGCTCAAAGCGCTGGCCTGCACGCTGTAGAAGAGCCTTGGATCCGCACGGCAGCTCCCAGGCCACCCGCACCTCGACTTCAGAGAGCAAGAGCAGCACACAATATTGCGTGCGCGCCTTCTTCTGCAGATCTGAGGGCAAAGCGCACTTGAGGATCAAGGCAGCCGGAAGACGGACCCTCTCCGTGTCCGAGGGCACGGAGAGGAAAAGCCGGAAGCCCGGCAAGGCGGAGCCCTGGGAGCGGTCAAAGAAGTCCGGCCCATCCTGCTGCTGCGGAAACACTGCTTTGAGAAAGAGTCCTGCTTTTGATGCCTCCAGGATCGTTGCCAAGAGGGCATCCAAGTGGGGCAGCCAAGAGGGCACCAGGTGGATGTGCTCAATGAGCAACCACCTGCCGAAGGGAGGCCAGAAGTGGCGAGACAATTAAAACGAAGAAGCAGTTTTTTTAGGGCCTTACAGCAGTGAGAGGTGAGTAGAGGAGTGTCTGAGTGTCGTCTGCGGGCCTGCCGCGCTTGTAGGCGTCCTGGATGCTCTGCACCAGGGCGCCGCCCTCACGCGCCTGCCACTTCCCACAGTTGATCACCCTCAGCTCCTCAGACACACGGGGCTGCTCTGTTCTCCCCGACTCTCTCACAGCGTTTTCACGGTCTCCTGTTGCTTCGCGCCGATGAACTGCTCCAGCGGCTGGGCCGCCGCGAGCTGCGAGAGGACGCGCCCCGGCTCCACGTCCAAGGCCGTCACCAAGAGCAACGGCCGCGTCCTGCAGAGACGCAGAGACAGAGACTCTGCAGACAGAGTGGCCTCGGCGGTTCCGCCTGGCGCCCCTGCAGCTGAGCTCCAGACACACCTTTCTTTGGCCTCGCCTCTCTTCGTCGTCTGCGAGCGCTCACTCCGAAGTCCTTGGAGCGCGAAACACCCGGCACGCTCGCAGGCATTGCCAGGCGTGCCCCCAGAGCACGGCTTCTGCTTCTCCAACCAAGCGGCACTCTCGCCCGCCACCGTGCCAGCATCCGATTCGAGTGCCAGGGATTCCTGAGGCGCGAGACCGGGCACGCTTCTGTTTCGCTTCCGCTGAAACAAAGACGAAACGGAAGACTCCGATCTGCGACAGGCATCCGCGGATCCGGTGCGTGACAAGGTGTTCGTGCCGGATCGATCCACCTGGCCGCTGTAGACTCCTAGACTTATGCGAGAAGGGCTATGCTGCATATGCTGTTCTGGGCGGAGCCGCCATCGAGCGATTCCTCTCCATCTTCCTCCCCTGCAGGAGGCGGCGGAAGGGAGGGAGCGGGGCGCAATTGGCGGGGCGCGGCTGTGGCCATGGCCATGCTCGGGCTTCGTGGGCTTCCGCCGTCGCCCCCGCCGCCGGGCGAAGGCGGATCTGCCTCGCGGTGCAAAGAAGGGGAAGCTTGAAAGAGCACTGCGAGAGCACTGCCAGCACTGCCACCACCCTCAGAGCTTCCAAGGTGCCATGGACTTTTTCCTCTCCAGGCCCTGCAGTGTAAGCACGGGAGACTGCAACTGTGCCTCTATTGAGCCGAGCGACAACGCCAGAGGACTTCGAGACCCGTGACGAGATTGATGCCTCAGAATCACGCAGCCAGCTGCAAGACTTCGAGATCAGCTTCACGCCAAGACGCGGAAGACTCCAGCTGTCCATCCACCTTGCAACAGTGTGCCAGACAAGAGAAGAAGAGAAGAAGAGAAGAAGAGAAGAGAGAATGCGCATTCCTCTTGGCGAATCTTCGTGCCAAGGGCCCGGCCATGGATTTCTTCCGCGGGCTTTTCGAAACCTAATGTGCGGTGCCGCTCAAGGCAGAGTGTAGTCTAGTGCTGAAGTCCAAGCCGCAGAGGTCTCCGGTGCCTCTGCCTAAGAGCAGACGGAAGCTGAGGAGCTGAGAACTACGCCCAGGCCTGGCTGCGGCTGCTGAGGCTGAAACCGGAAGCTTCTTCCGGAAGGACATCTTCCGCGAGGCCGAGCTCGGCAGTGCCGCGGTCCGCTCCTCAGACCTGCACTCTCCTGCTCCTGCACTCTTGCTGTCTCGAGACTCGAGATCCGCCACTGTACACTCTCGGGCGCAGGCCCTTCATCAGCCTCGCAGATTCTCAGAGGAGAGCGGCCATGCGGCTCTGCGACTTAGAGCGAGCTAGGCACGGCGAGCATCACCGACTTCTTCCGCGGCGCGGGTGCTTCCTCGGAGCCACCGGCTGGCTGCAAAGGCGGAGCTTTCAAGAGGAATAGATGTGGCGGCTGGCGGAGTCACACTTTCAAAGAGGGAGTTCGGAGAAGTTCGGATTCGCTCTGCTCCGCCGCCGAGGCCTCGGCGGAGTTCCGCCTCCCTTCTTCTTTCTGCTCCGCTCCGCCGCCGCCACGGTTCCGGTCCGAGAGGAGCAGCGCCGAGTTCAGCGCCTCCTCCAAGGGCACCGGCCCACTCACCTGAGTCGCCCCCCGCACTTGTCACTATATAGTGCTCCTCCGCTCGCCGAACTCTCGCTCTCGCCGCGGCCTCCACGGCCATCCCTTCGTCCTCGTCGCCTCCACGGAGGACCTCCAAGGAGTAGAGGAGCAGCTCTCGAGACGCCAAAGCCTCAGAGCGGCAGAGCGGCAGAGCGCAGAGCGGCCTTCCGCGGGGCCCAAGTCTGAGTCCCTGACCGGCTGCAGGGTGGAGACCAGCAGAAGCCTCGAAAAGCTCGAGGACAGCCTCGGAGAAGGCGGGAGCGGAAGCGGAAGCCCTCGGAGTTTTTTTCAGAGAGAGATGCGCTGGGGCCCTAGGGCTCTGACTCGTTGAATGGAGCGGGGTAGCAGGAGCTGTAGGAGGCCGTGGAGGCAGAAAGCTCAACTGAGGAGACATCATGCAAAGCCTAAGTTCGTCATCTCGCCCGGCGAACTGTGCCAGCACTAGCCAGGTTTTAGCGACACGCCCTGTATTTGAAGCATGCGTCAGTTCCCTGAGTCCCGGTTCCGGAACCCCGCCGAGTGGAGTCGAGCAACTTTCCTCCAAGAGTCGAGATTCTCTTGGATGTGTGTCGGCAGGTCTCGGAGCGGTGTGTGGAGCTCGGCCAAAGCACAGATGCTCCTCCAGACCTCAAGACGAGAGAGGCCGCAGAGAGCTGCACCGCTCCGCCGCCGCTCAGCTCGCGACGGGCGTTGGCCAGAGGCCCAGGTCGGGGCTCCTTCTCGGAGGATCGGAGCTCGAGCGCCTCTGCGAGCCGAGGGAGCCTAAGGGAGCCTAAGGGAGCCTAAGGGAGAAAGGGAGCCCGCAAGCGTTGCTCCTCTCCAGAGCTAGCGAGAGCTTTCCCGAGAGCAGGAAGTCCAGCAGCGACGGCTCCTTGCAGAGCTTAAACGGACACGAGCCGAGCGGGCTTGAGCTCAGCAGGCCTGTGGCTCCATGAGGAGGGCCGTGTGGATGAGCAGCAGAGGCAGCTGATGTCGGAAGAAGCTCCAAGCAAAGCGCCGCAAGACGCGAGAGGCCACAGCCCACAGGGAACTGCTGGTCAGGACCATCATGGAGGCCGCGGTGCTTAGAAGCGTGTCCTTCAAAATATCTCAAATCTCAAGATCCCTTTTGCAGAGCTCTTCTCCGGGCCTGTCCAAAGGCCGCCAGGGACTGCTGCTTCAGCAGCGCTTGGCAAGCGGCCTCGCAGCACGGGACCCGCAGGCCATATGCCGCAGGAGCGGAGCTGAGCGGAGCTGAGCGGCGCTGGCCGACTCGCCGATGTCCACCAGGGAGCAAAGGAAGGGCGCGCCTCAAAGGCCGCAAGCGAAAAACAGCGGAAGGCGCCCGGAACGCCCCCTTCTTGGGCCCCCCGGCCACCGAGGCAGGTCGCGATGCCGTCCAGGGATTGGAAAAGCCGCGTGCAATGCTCCGCCAGGTCGCTGTAGATGCTCCGCGTCTTCTCCAGCCCAGCTTGCAAACTCATCAGCGCCTCAGACGCAGAAGCAGCGACGCAGAAAAGAAACAGCAGAAGAGAGGAGAGTTGGCATACGGAGCCCGGCCCCGCGCGGGCCTCCCCAAGGGTCTCGCGGAGCTCTTGGACTCGGCCGAAGCTCGTGGCCACCGCGGCCAGCGTCACCTCCTCTTCGAACAACTCGCCGGTCTGAGTCTCCCCCTCAGTGAGCCTGGGATCCCACGACAGATAAGTTGTGAGTCTAAGAGTCTCTTTGCTTTCGAGGCGCTGGGAGAGCAGCTGATCCTCCAACATTAAGAACTCGCGCTGGTTCTGCACGAAACTCAGGAGTTCCATCGCCTCGGAAAAAAGCTTCAACTTTGGCGCTGAAGTTGCAAATGCTGCAAGCAGTCACTGTCCGGCCTCCCCTTGCTGAGCGAGACGTGCCAAAAAGAAATCGTCCAATGCGCTCTGGTCAGCAGTGAAGTTGATCGTTGCTATCTTGAATTGGACTCTTGAAAGCAGCTCCATCTCTTTGTCTGCGGTGACCAAATAAAGACGAAACTCCTTAGCTGAGCTTAGCCGAGTAGAGTCGCTATAGCAATCTGTGATCACTGCTCTTTTGGCCCCGCCACGCAATCCTTGGGCTCCTCCTCGAGTTCCTGACAAGAGCTTCAGTCCGCACGGTCACACGGCGACATACGGCGACGACGCTGCGACATACGGTCCTCCGGAACCTGTGCCGCGGCCGTTTGCGCTTCGTTCTCCTCCGCTTCGATCTCCAACTCGTCAGGCGGCGCTCGCTCCGCACCGCAGCGGCTCCGCGCCGGAGGCCCTGCGGCCGCTAGAAGTTCCTTCGGGTTAGGGCCATCATGGAAGCCGGAACACTGCAGATGCTTTCGTCTCCAGAAATGTCGGGTCCTCGCTCTTCGGTTTCGTCTCGCTCGCATCGCTTTGCAGGTACTGCAAGAGGCTCGGTGCCAGCGCGGCTCGGCAGCCCAGAACCAGAAGAGGCTTGCCTTCCACACTACATCTACATGTATATACATGTGTGTATATACATATATGTTTATAGACACATCTTATACACATATATGTATATATATATACACATCTTATATGCATATATATATATATATACAGATACAGGGAAGGACTTCCATTCTCCAGAAAAACACAATGTGGAGGCCTGCGTTTCGTGCATGTGTGTCTCTGTCTACATGATATATATATATATATATATGTATATATGTATAGATATATATATATATATATATATATATATATATATGTGTGTGATCCTTTCGTGAAAGGCTTATGACGAACTTTCAAGAGTCTTCGGGTTTTCTCGGTTCAACTCAAAACAACTGTTATGTATTTATCCATGTTCGCATGTGTATATATATATACATGGTACCCCCCCCCAGGACCTACCTCCAAACCTGTTTGTCTACATATATGATACCACGCTTCATTACCCATGCACACACATGCACACACATGCGCACACATGCGCACACACGCACACACATGCAACATGGACCTTAAGGTATACGAAGATTATAATGTATACGAACATGACTATACCAGAGGCCCGGTTGCATTAAAACCCGCATTAGAAAATAAAATCTTAATGCAGCCCGGCCCGTGGAACCAAGAACCAAGAACCAAGATGCCCAGGAGTCTTGAATCTTGGATCTTGGCTGGCTGCATTAAAATCTGCACTAAAAAATTAAATCTTAATCAGCCCGGTCCGTGGAACCAAGAACCAAGAACCAAGATGCCCAGGAGTCTTGAATCTTGGATCTTGGTTCCGCGGGCACCGGCCGGGCTGCATTAAAATCTGCATTAAAAAATTCAGTATTAATGCACCGCTGTGGCCCTTCTTTTTGGCCAGATGGATGCACCAAGCTTTGCGTCGTGGCAAGCAAACACGCAGCACAGTCCCTCAGGGCGGCTGCAAAGGTTGCGAGCTCACAAAGAAGCGCCCCCGTTTTGGGAGGGCAGGGAGGGTGAACTTGAAATGTTACAGACGTCGGGACATTCATGTCATGACGTCGGCCCTGGAATGCGAACCTACGCTATGCAAGACCGTTCAAGAACATCAATGCACCGCTGTGGCCCTTCTTGTTGGCCAGATGGATGCACCAAGCTTTGCGTCGTGGCAAGCAAACACGCAGCACAGTCCCTCAGGGCGGCTGCAAAGGTTGCGAGCTCACAAAGAAGCGCCCATATTAGCAAGCCATCACGAACCCACGCATCACAGGGCCCATACTAGCTTGCCATCTGGTTAGGACCGAGCATAGCATTGCTCAAACCTTCTTGCCATAGTTGCAACCTCGGAATTGTAAAATGCGCTGGCAATGGCACGACACATGCGCGGCGGGTAAGGCTCAGCCCACTTGGTGCGCCATTGCCCTGATGAATGTGTTTGCCCTTGCAGAGGCACGTGCCGGTCGCCAGTGTACTGGCAGACTCGCTTGCTATGACACGTGTGCACGGCCAAGAAGCTGAGATTGACGTGCACGCCGACAAAGGAGGTAGGCTTCTTGAAGGGCCGGCCCGAGGCACAGTAGTGCGTAGTCCACTGTCCCACGAGTGGTTTGCGAAGAAGCTGCTGGATGGGCGGACACAACCACAGTCTGGACGTCAGCGGATTTTCAAGGGTGGCCGGCACTCGCATGTGCCAACACAGCGACAGAACCTTCACCGAGAAACGCATCCAGAGGTTGCCCAGCTCGACTTTGAGTTGATCGGCAGGCCGGAGGCCAGGCAAACCTAATGGATGCATATTGCTTCGAATAGGAGGGGGACCTGGGCGCACGTCACGAGCACGAGAAAAGCTTTCACAAGGCATGCCCAAATGGATGCCCGCAACCAGCCCGGACCGCACCCAGCCACAGATTCTTTGTCGCTGCACAGGATTGCGCAGATCGTAGTCAGCGCCAAGGTTGATGTCCCAAAGCAACACAAGGCCACCACATTTTTGCCAAAGAGTGGCGCCCAAGGCCCCTGAACCGGCGAAAATCTCGATGTAGACCCTGGTTTTGGGCCACTTTGATGGCGGCACGCTCAGGGCAGGCCACACACCCTTGCACGGATTTCCTGAGTGGCCGCCATGCCCTTCTGAGCGAAGCTTTTGGTAGCCCTTGCAGTTGATGTGTCACTCTGCCGCCTTTCTCGTATGTTGAAGCTGCGCCATCGCCCGCTTTTTTGGATTTCCTGTAAGGTCCGTCTTCCATGCAGCGCATCTCGACTTGGGCCCCCGCTCCCAGGCTCCTCGGTGACCCAGTTTCAGAAGCCTGAAACATTGCTCGGCCACCCACTGTATGTCCGGAAGATCGAACAGGATTGTCTCGTCGAACTCCCCCGTCTTCGAAGGCGTTTCCCGCTCCACTGGGTGAAGGATCAGAGACCACACATGGGTCGAACCCGCGGGCGGCACCAGATCTCTCACATGTAGCTTCAACACCTCCCCCGGCCTGAGATAGGCCACAAAGGCGAGTAACAAAAACAGGGCGACCTGGATCGAGCTGCGAGTCAGCGCCTCCATCGCCATCAAGCACACTACTTCCCAAGGTAGCGGAAGTCTCGACTTTGGCGGGTCCAACCGCCGCCACCCAGCCAGCGACTGCCTTGCCAAATCCAGCCCTCCGCGAGCTCCTCGAATTTTCGAAGATGGGGCTGGTAGAACTGCACAGCTGCGACGAGGTATTGGTCCTGGCTCAGGTCCTCCCCCTCGTCGAACATGTCCCCGAGAGTCTGGCTCACCGGCAAATCGAGGTCCATCGCCGCGTACTTTTCCGTCACCTGCAAGCCTGCCGATGTGCACACTCGCCTCCACAGCTTGCTGTAACTGTCCCTGCACGCCCGACTCACCGATGCTTCCGCCAGCGTGCCGAACTCTTCCCTGATTTTGGTCCTCGCCTGCGCCTGGGTCTGTGCCTTCGGCGATGTCTTTGAAGTGGGCCGCGGCTTCCCTGCTTTTGGCGTCCTTGCTCCCACCTTCGGCATGGGGATGTGCTTGTGAACCACCATCCTCGGAAAGTTTTTTGAGAGCAGGTTGCGACGGGAAATGCGAGCCGCGGCTCGGGCCGTCAGCGGGGTTCCACTCTGACGGCACGAACCTGAACTGCACACTTGCGCCTGCACAGAGACAAAGGCTTGCCAGCTGCTGAGTAACTCGTCTCATGCCGAACGATCGCCCTCGGCCACGATCTAGAGCACAGATGGCAGCAGTCGAATCAGAGAGCACAAGATGCCGCATGCCAAAAGCAGACTCCTTCCGTAATAAGCGTTTGACTGCAAACAAAGAAGCTCTCCCTTCCAACACGGGCATCCCCTCTTGTCGCTTCCACTTATATGGGCCGACAACCTTCCACTTTCTATCAACGGCTCCAGCTCCAACCGGCTTAAATTTCTCAGAAAGCAGCTTGCCTTCTACCACCGACATGGGAACCGGCCTGACCTTGTAGCTCTCGCTTCGCGCATGGGCCCATTGATAGCTCCGGACCTCGTCAGGCTCATCACCACTTGCAGGCTCCAGCACACTCGCTCGAGGACAGCTGTATTCCGGTATCTCGAAACGCCACCGCTCGGAATACTTACCCAGCTGCTGCACCTCTTCGTCTGAGAACTGAGCGACCACCGCTCCCAAGCCCCATGTTGAGGCATCGACGGCAGTGACCTCCGGCGCCCAAGGGGTCCCCAAGTCTCTCCAAAGAAGAGGTGCGATTGCAATCCAGATGTTCAGCTCCCGTCTCACGCTAGGCCAGATACGATGACTGCTCAAGTAGTGGGTCCGAATAAACGAATAGCACTCCCCGAAAACAGATAAAGCTTCTCTCCGACCTAGTGCAATAAAGGTTGCATGACCGATCACCTTTTCCAGCTGCCTGCCACTGCAAGTGCCGCGTTGCATGCAAAAGGAAACGTATCGCTGCAATGAGGCGCCAGACTCGATGAGGTAGGGGGCGAAGCTTCTTCCCTTCGAAAGACCAACCCAAAACATTGATGTTGCCCTGGGCGCTCTCATCCTCGTGAACGACTAAACCCCTATCCCTCAAGGCCTGCACCCCTGCAGCCGCAAGGGTCTCTACCTCCGCTTTCGAGGTGCCCAAGCAGACGAAATTGCCCACATATTCCAAGTGCATACACTGTGGAGCCGGAACGGCCGCGCGATCCTCCAAGGACCTGCTCGCAGTCGCCCCAACTTGTGATACAATCCGCTGGTGTATCGTCTGGCACCACCACAAGGCGTGGGACCACCCCATCGGCAGCACTTTCAACCGCGGATGCAGCAGAGTAGTAGACTTGACCGGCCTCCCGCCGATCATATTGATTCCAAGGTCACCTGCCGACACAGTCCTCATGCCAAAGTAAGGCCGAAGCTCGGAGGGCAGTTCGAAATGGTAGAAGGCGTCCTTCAAATCTGCCGTGGCAATGTAGAGCTCACCTTCCACGCCTCCAAGATCAATGCGGCTAAGCACCTCGGCGGTCGCCAAGTTGACCTTATCGGGCGCGGCGAACCACTCGTTTGATCGCCGGCAGTCCACCACCATCCGAAGCCTGCCATCCTTCTTTCGCACAAAGAAGACTTCCACCTTCTCTTGCGGCTCCATGTCCGTAATCTCCACCATCCGCCCTCCATCAGCCTCCGCACGAACTTCGAGTACACACGAGGCTCCAGGAGGCGAGGGTCCGAGTAACATCTCACCAGCCCTGTCCCGTGCAAATTGCGCAGGGCGTCATTCCTATGCAAAAGCCGAGTTGAGACGAAATCCTCAACGACTTTCATCCCATCGCCCCCCAACAGCTCATGAAGAGGCACCGGTGGCACCTCCCCCGTCGGCAAACTCAAGAGGCTGGGCTCGTAAGAGGCGACGAGTGGCGGGGTTTGGTCCTCCCCGTACCCGTCCAAGGCCTGAAGCTGCCGAAGCGCCTCTCGACGACAAAGCGCCTCCTCGGGCGCTCCCAAAAGGTGCACTGAATTCCGTATGTGTGCCAAAGCCGCCTGCTGAGCCCGAGAAGGAGAAAAATCTTGCGCACCTTGCACTTGCACACCAAACTTCTCTCCACTATATAAAGAGTTGAGCCCACGCACACAGTCAGCAACTAGCGAAGCGCGATGCCAGTTCCGCTCCAGGCGGCGCTTGACGCGCCTTGACCCGCCAAAGCCACCAACGACCGGGACCACTGGCACCGGCAAAGGAAAAATGTCCCTGGGCACACGACGTTCGTCCCCAGCGGGAAAGGGAGCTCTTGATGCCGCCTGCAGACCGCTCCCGGCTCCTGCAGGCGATGCCCAACTCAGGGGTTTCCCCCGCCTTTCTTCCTCGCAAGGTCACGTTCTTCCCGCGCCTTCCGAAGATTCTTTGACAATTGGGCATCCTTCTCGATTCTCGACTTCTTGTTTCACATGGTCCAACAACGACGGCGCAATCATGAGGGTGCCAGCTTGCCTCACTAGGGAGCCAAAGGTATGCTGCTCCTCGAGAGAGAGCTTGCCTCCCACCGACTTGGCCTCCAGCTCGCGAGCACGCTCCGAGTGGGCGTACTCTATGGTCTGCACCCGCCTGAACATCAGCTCGACACCGTAGCAGTTGCAGGCATCGATCTGGTCCACCTGAATCAGTTGTCGAGTACACTAGCTAGCGTATCCTCCCGCCACCTCCCACTACACCTCCGGGGAGTACGTAGCAAGCCTAGCTAAAGCTAACTGGCTTCACGCAGTAGCACGGACAACACGAACTTCTCTCTTTTTAGCGTTGTGGCGAAGTCCCGCGTTAGCCCGGAGAAGAACTCTAGCCTTTGGCTAGCTAATCTCCAGGGTGGGTTGGGTGGGCACTCGAAATTTGCCCCCCAATAGCTGGGGGCCTTTCAGCACAATGGCCACGGGGTAGCACTGCTTCACCGGCCATGTGCAGTCACTCTAGCAAACAGACAAGCTTCGTTCTGTTTAGCTTCAGAGGAAAACCCCTTCGACGTTTTCTAGCGAAACACCTTCGATGTTTCCCAAAGGGATACTAGCGCTAGCATACACTGTCGTACCTCGTCCCTCGGCACGAGTGCGTACACTAGCTAGCGTATCCTCCCGCCACCTCCCTCTACACCTCCGGGGAGTACGTAGCAAGCCTAGCTTAAGCTAGCTGGCTTCACGCAGTAGCACGGACAACACGAACTTCTCTCTTTTTAGCGTTGTGGCGAAGTCCCGCGTTAGCCCGGAGAAGAACTCTAGCCTTTGGCTAGCTAATCTCCGCCGTAGGGCTACCAGGGACCTAGCTTACGGGCCTTCTTAGCGAACCTCGGAGCCTTCGGCTCTCCGGTCCTTTTCCTCACTCCTAGCTCTTGGAAGTAGCTAGCCGAGTGTTCGAGGAGACGGCCCAGCACGCGCCACTCTAGCTTTTCCCCCTCCAGGCTCACCCTGAAGTCCGGGGAGAAACTAGCAAAGTTCTCGTTCGTGAGGTCGTCCGCTAGCTGGTTCAGATCCCTGCGGATCCACTGTAGCTGAAGCTCACAGTTCTTAGCGGAGAGTTCCTCTGCTAGCTCCATCTGTGGCATTGCCCAGTGTCCCGTGCGGGATGTCGGTTTGGGCCGGTAAGGGGCGCCCTCTGGGCCTACCATACCTAAATCAACACCCGTCGTGCAACATCACTCAAATGCCACACCACGGTAGGTTGGGGGATGTTGGGGGCGATCCCAAACCCTAGGATTGACAAATGCAGCACAGTTCGAAGCAAATTCAGCCCCAGGTTGAGCGGAACATTAGGCGTACAAGCAGATCGCCAGCAATCTTGTCATGTTGTTTCACATGAACGTCTTTTGATGACGAGCAGTCTCGAAAATGGTGCCCGGTTCAGCGCTTCAAACTTCATGAAACACAAGACATGAGAGCTGTGTGATGTGTTCGAAAAATAATTCCAAAGCACTTCACATCAGACACGACAAATACAATCAATGTTGAAAGAATAGCCAGATACTGGATCTGGTGCATTTCGCCTTCGGTTCGTTTGCAAGATAGGACCTAACACAGATGAGAAATTGGGTTCAGGACACAAAGCTACAATCACAACGGTGGCGGTGGCAGTGGCCTGCAACGCGAAGCGTGTGCTTTGCATAATTGACATGAACCCCAGCTGCACTGCATTTGCACTTGACAGAAGCCACAACCTACAACTCGAGGACGTGAGGCACGCGAGAGCTGCTTTAGGATTGAGTGCCAAGGATCAAGATCGAGGGATTGAGAAGAGAGAGTCAGAGAGAGAGAGAGAGAGAGAGAGAGAGAGAGAGAGAGAGAGAGAGAGAGAGAGAGAGAGAGAGAGAGAGAGAGAGAGAGAGAGAGAGAGAGAGAGAGAGAGAGAGAGAGAGAGAGAGAGGAGAGAGAGGAGAGAGAGAGAGAGAGAGAGAGAGAGAGAGAGAGAGAGAGAGAGAAGGAGAGAGAGAGAGGGAGAGATTCAGCTCGCACTTTGCACGATTTTTTTCTTCCGTTGCAGTTGACGGTTTCTTGAAGTCTTGAAAGTTTCTTCGGACGGCTCACGACTCACTCATGCTATACAAACTGTCTTGATGCGCCCTCTCACCCGCAGCAACCCCAGCCGCAGCTCACGCAGAAAACCTTTCCTCGGAAAAAAGCGGTGCCACCCGCAGAGCGGATCTACCCGCGAAGGCGGAGCCACCCGCAAACGGACTTACCCGCGAACGCCGAGCAACACCACCAGCATCAGAGGTGATGCAAACTCTCGGTCACGTTTGCCTTTCCTTCCTTCGCTTTTCGTGCCTCCTCTGCCTTTCGTGCCTCCTCCGCCTTTCGTGCCTCCTCCTGTGCCTTTCGGGCCTTTCGTGCCTCGTCGTCTTTGGCCTTTCGTGCCTGCTCCGCTTTTCGTGCCTCCTCCTCCTCTTTGGCCTTTCGTGCCTCCTCTTCCTCTTTGGCCTTTCGTGCCTCCTCCTCCTCTTGGGCCTTTCGTGCCTCCTCCTCCTCTTTGGCCTTTCGCGCTTCCTCCTCCTTTCGTGCCTCCTCCGCCTTTCGTGCTTCCTCCTCTTTGGCCTTTCGTGCTTCCTCCTCCTTTCGTGCCTCCTCTGCCTTTCGTGCCTCCTCCTCCTCTTTGGCCTTTCGTGCTTCCTCCTCTTTTCGTGCCTCCTCCGCCTTTCGTGCCTCCTCCTCCTTTCGTGCCTCCTCCGCCTTTCGTGCCTCCTCGTCTTTGGCCTTTCGTGCCTCCTCCTCCTCCTCTTTGGCCTTTCGTGCCTCCTCCTCCTCTTTGGCCTTTCGTGCCTCCTCGTCTTTTGCCTTTCGTGCTTCCTCTTCCTGTGGTGCCTCCTCCTGTGCCTCCTCTGCCTGCTCCGGAGCATCGCTCAAGCCGCCGATATACTTCAATGCTTCGTTCACAATGGCAGTCTTGGCAACCAGTGGCTGGAGTGCTTTCAAATCTTCACACATGCCCTTGGCGAGGATACCGATGCGCAACCCACTGATGTCTTGGCCCATGACACGGTGAGAAACCATGCAACCTGCAGGGAGGTAGAGCAAGTCGCCGGGGCCCACCGTGGCGCAAAACGCACCACCATCTTTGCTGATCTCCTCAAGCTCTGAAGCCGAACACTTGAAAATGAAGTCCTGAACACGCTGAAGCGTCACCTCACCGCTCTTCTGCAAGCGATTCAGCACGGGACGCAGCAACACCACTGTGACATACCGTGTCCCAGTAAACTGGACACGACAACAAGGCATCATGTGCAGCTCGAACTTGGCTACGGAGACGTGCGATGCAGCGATACCGAAGCTCACACAATCCATGACCTTGGCCATTTCAGGAAACTGCAGCACATCCTCCGGCTTCAGCTCCATCACCGCGTCACTCGCAACCAGCTTCTGAACGGCTGCTGCAAACGAATGCCCTGCCTCTGCTTTCACTGGAGCTTGAGCTCTGCCCTCTGTCACACGAATGCTGGAGTCACGGAACAAGCTCGAGAATGCCTTCAAAGCTTTCTCTACCTCGCAATCCTTGAAGCAATCCCCAGCTGATGTGATGATGCGGGGCTTCGCTGCATCCCAAGTCGGCGCCCATGTAGCAAATGATGGAATCTGGATTCCATCATCTGCCCAAGTCTTACACTCTGTGTCAAGCAGCACGTGGCAACCTGCTCCGGTCTTCAGCTTTTTGGCCCGGCCTCCAAACAGCAGCACAAAATGCTTGAACTCTACAGCCTGAAAACGGACCGAATATGCCCATGAAGCAATCGCAGACTTGCACATGCACCACTGAACAACCAATCACAGAACTACGCATGCACTGCACAACACAATCGCTACGGACCCGCCTTGCGCAGCAGCACTGGCAGCTTTCTTCTTGTCCGCTGCCTCCTTCAATTCTTTTTCTTTTTGCTTCTCCTTCGCCGCCTGAGCCTTTTTCCTTGCAGCCACAAGCTCGTTAACAGAAGTCCTGCAAGCCGACACCAATGTTGCGATGACCTTCTTGGCTGGAAGAGCTGCCTCCAACTTCTGCTTTATTTCGTCTTGGGAGGCACACGTCCTAAACCCGGCGCCTTTGCTTGCCAGCGAACTGAAAGTGATCAAGCTCTCATAGCCAGCGCAAGGTCCCGCTCGAGACAATGCACCCACATCCCTGGAATCCGTACTCGTGTCCTCCTGGGGCATTTGTGAGATCCCGATCACCTTTTCTGACAAGATGCTTTCATCGTCTGACATGACTGCACTCAACCATTCCTGTCGCTTCTGCACCAGCAACATTTCACTGGCGAACTCAACGGCTTGCACAGGCTTACTCCTGAAATCCAGAAGTACACTCGTCATCTCATCGTTCATTTTCTGGATGTCTCTCTTGAGGCCTTCCACCATTTGGTCCCAGGTCCGCTCTGCTCTCCGCGCCTTGGACTCATCGAACCACTTGTCCGCCGGCTTCTCCGGCTTGTCCTTCGTTGGTGTGGATTTGCCCTCGGATCCTGGAGCTGGAGAGCCACTCATGGCTTCCTTGTCGCTTTGCTTGGCCTTCTTAGGTGTTGGCTCTCCCTCCTCGTCCTCCTCGCTTTCGGCGGCTTCTTCATCATCATCATCATCCTTTCCAGCGTCGCTCCTGCTGTCACACAACCAAACCAAAAACCAAGTCGAGGCACGACGTCGATCAGAGCTGCAAGCGCAACAAGCTTCGCCTAAGCATTCCAGTGATTGAGACATGAACTCGACATGAATGCAGTCCTCTTCCGCTTCAACCGAAGTTGGCCCACGATGTCCTCCACATCTGGACCCAGCAGGCCGTCACCTGCGAAGCATGAATCCGCAACGCCAGAACTCCCGGCCATAGCTGAAGCTGCTTTCTCCTGGAGCTTCTTGAAATCGTCGACCTCATGACTTTCCAGGCCTTTGTCACCAGCCAACATTTGCATGCGACTGGCAAGAACAGCTGCCTTTGGATTCTTGCCCAGCTTCTCTTCCTTTGACAATTCCTTATCTTTTGCAACTTCATCAAAGTGGATCAGTTTGTCCCTGGTTTTGATCCAAAGTCTCAAATAGCCTCGTGGCCCAGCTTTGTCCCGGGGATGCTTGGGGTCGTCACGCATTTTTTGCCACGCTGCTTCTGCCTCATCCCTCGTCAAATACCCGTGTTTCGACTTTCTGCTTTCCTCGTACCACTCTTGCTCCCACATCATTTCGCCCTCCGCCTCACTCCTGAGGCCGCTGGACGCCCTGTACGTTAGCCTGAACGCCGAAATGGAGAATTTGAGTCGTTCTCCAGCCTTTGCGCACTGTTCCCGGGCCTTCGTGAAGGCCTTCGTCAAGGCCTTGTACTCCGCTGGCGCATCCCGCTCCATGACTTCGATTGTATCCGACATCCCCTGCCGCTCTGCAACTCGCTTGAGTGATCTCGTATTGTTGTAGCATGACTTGCACTTCCCCTGTGACTGATTAAAGTCGTCCTCCTCCTTGAATGCCTGGCATGTCCCGCACTTCTTCCATGTGTCCTTACCCTTCCCACCACCGCTCTTGCGTTTTGAGGAGGCTTTGGCCTTGGCTTTCCGTTTCGGGGTTCTTGGTTTTTGACGCCTACGCTTCTTGCCTCGGCGACTGCTGGCCTCTTCCGAAGCCTTGGCCTCTCCGGAAGACGCCTCCTCCTCAGCCCCCTGCATGAACTCAGCGAAATCATCAGCTGCATCAGCAGCCAGCGACAATGATGTCATTGTCGCGACTTTACGAAACCCTCGGGATCCCCGTCGCGAGTTGGAAAACTCTGTCCGACTGCACCAAAGCTACCGCACACACTCGCACTTCAACTCAAGATGTCAATGACTGCTGGGCCGAATGTTTTACAATGTGTGATTTGTGCGGCAAAGGAAACTTGCAGCAATGTACTGTTGTACTAGAAGATGACAAACAAACACACACATACACACAATGAACATGGGTCGGACCTTCAATGGCTTCAGATGCAGCAGACCAGCAGACTTTCACCTGTCGAGCAACACCTGTCTGGCAATAATGGGATCCAAGACAGCTCTCACAGCCAGCTTGCAAAGTGCATCGTCATGAGTCCAATCGTTGAACTCTTAGGATTCGACTACACCGTATGGCATGAACTTCTATGAACTTACAGCACTCCATGTCTCTCGGTCCAGCGATGCAATCTTAGCTCACCACATACGCTGCTTCATCGAGGTGCTCTGCTACAGCAACAAACATTGTACTGGCAAAGTCTTACGTGGACCTTCGCCGTCGCCGCCACACAGACTACGGAGAGACTGGCTCAGTGCATCCGAAGCAAAACAGCAAAGTGGCTCCAATGGCTCGGAGGTGCATCGAGTTCCCGGCCATGCTGAAAATCTGAGCTGAGGAAAGATTGTGTAGATGCTCCACAAAACCACAGCGCAACTGATCTGGCAAGGATGGTTCCACCCCCTCGCCCTCAACCTCTGCATCTCTGCTATTCATGCCTGCAGATCCCCAGATGTTCCAACCCTGGACTTCCAGCAACTCCAATGGCAATGCATTTCGCTTCTTCCCGAAGATCCAAAGCCTGGAAGTGCGAAGCAGGGCCGGGACGGTGAATTGCATTGCTGGCATAAAGGAGCTGCTCTGACGCAGGTTAGCAATCCAGGAAGTCTGAGCAGCATCCGGACCGATGCGCCTGACAAGTGCAGTCGCATGGTCATCAATGTTGGCACGCACGGCTTGAGAGGCTACTTGGTAAAAGCTCCACGGCTTGCCACTTCGAGTCCTTGGCGGCATGTTCTGGGCCTTGACAAATTCCTGCCGCTGCAATTCTACGTAGTCCTCGGGCGCCCGGAATTTGCTATGTCCTTCCATGCAGACTGTCCTGGCGAAGATTCGAAAGAATGCATCCTGCACCCCAAACTCCTGGATCTGCGAACGCCATTGAAGCTTGTCTTTCCTGGTAAGGATCATATACTTTCGAGGCCTCTCTACTGGTTCCCCGAACAGTGTAGGACCAAACTGCAGAATATCCAAGTTGTAATGACTTGCAAACAACTCTCCCATCATCTCTGAGTCGAACCGTGGTACGCATTCGACAATGATCACGTCTTCCAATGCAACCATCCTTTCACGTGCCCATTGCATAAAGATGGGCATTCCTTGCCCCAACCACCCCTGAGCACTGCCCATCTTGCTCCAGTCGTAGCAGTTGACACCGGCAACATGAACCCGCAAACCTTTGCCGCCTGTTCCTGCATCTGGAATCACAGGGCACATCTTATCGTGAATATAGCAATGGGCATGACGTGTTACCGATCTGAGTGCCGTCTTGCACAGCATGAACTTCGCGATCTTCCGCACAGTAGCTCTACCTGCCTCTACCACAGAAGCTGACTTCTTGCCCTTGCCATTCTCAATTTGCTTCAGCACCACCGCCAAACATGTGGTTCTAGCCTGCTCCATTCGATCTTGCAGCTTCTTGGTACATCTGTCCATGATATTTCCATGAACACACCTCGGACGAAAAACGCCAACATGATTCATCAATATGTGGCGACAGTGTTTGTTCATGTCGCCTGCACGCAAAGAGTAGCAATCCGATGTGCGGGGCCTGTCAGGCACTTCGGGATCCTGATTCCTGTCAGTGCAAATGAGCACAGCTTGCAGCAACTGCTGCAAGGCCTCCTCAGGACACCCCATTCCAGAGTAATCGGTAGTCATCACGATACCCTGCAGCATGCGATCACTGGCTAAAGCAGCCAAATCCACGGAGAAAAACTTCTGGCCCTGATCCCGCAAACTCTCCAACTCCTGGAAAGGCCAAAGCATTGATTCAATGGGATTCCTGGGGCCGGTCAGCCTCTCTTCCAGCTCAAAGTAAGTTGCACCCTTAGCCTGTGATATAGCGAGAAAAGGAGACGGGGACCAAACTCCGAAGTGCAAGACCCGCCGTTCCACCGGCCGGAGGGGGGATCCCGAGGTTTTCTGCACAACAAAGACGTCCGTCGATAATCCTCCTCGCTCCTTCGGGACATGGTTGCCGGAAGAACTTTCTGGCGATTGTATTGCTAACAGCGGACAGCGCGAACTTTTTGCATACTTGAGCCAACGAGTAGCGTAGGTAAGACACGTATACATAGATACAAACAAGGTAAAACACCCCCAGCGCATTGAAGCGCAGCGGAGGAGGCGTACAGTAGCCTTGGGGACCACTTGACCCTTATAATAATTGACGTGAGCTCTTTTGGAATGACCACTATTTTATGGGTCATTTGCAATGACCATTAAACCGGGCGGCTGCCAGGTAGGAAAACACAGCTTGCTTATGGATCGACCAGCTTGTCGGCAACATGTTGCTGGCTGTTCCAATCTTTCTGATCAAATCAAAACAGTGAAAAACTGTCGTGCTTGAGTCTCATGATGCTCATGACATCGTCTATGGAAAATGCTTCAAGATGCTTTCTGTGTAAAGACTGTACAGCCAGCTTCTCATCGAGTCTCACCCATGTGGTGCCGGAGTGCGGTAGAGAAAACTTATAGAATAGAAAACAAATCTTCGTACTCTTGGGCGAAGCGCTCCGACTTGGTCCTCACCTTCGGAGTGTAGCTCTGAACTTTGAACTTCTCGTGCTCGGTTTGGCTTCCGGTGTTGCACTTTGCTGGCCTCCAGGAAAAAGTTCTCAAGCACCACTTAAAGAGCTTCAGAAAGGAGTAGGGGAGCCCAAAGAAAACAACCAAAGTAACCAAAACTTTCCCCGCCGTAGCCGCCACCAAGTAGAAACTCTCTGTGTCCCAAATGGCAACCAGTGGGGCTGCCGGGCTCAAGCCCTGTGATGGCTGAACCTGCGACATGATGAGGAGGATCGGCATGAGCGCCTTGATCTGGGACACACGGTGGCCGTCGCACTTGAGCTCCTTTATCACACGCGCCATCTCCCTCTTTTGATCCGCAAGCTCTTTGTCCTGAGCTCCATAGGGAGAGCCATCCGGAAGCAGTCCCCATCATGAAGAGAAGTTCGCGGATGCGACTTCCGCTGAGAGGCTTCGTTCCCTGCTGAAGCGCAAGAGTAGGGACAACACCTTTCCTTTTTGCATCCGGAGGAAAAGGGAAAGGAGACCGTAGTCAGACATTTTTGGAAATGGGGTTTCCACAGCTGAATCGAGTTGTGATGATCAAAGAGATAATGCTTCGCATGGCCCGGTGAGGGCACCAAGGGGAGGCCTTTAATCTTCTTATCCGATTGGTCCGATTGCCTGAGCAGCTGTGAGATTGCGATGGGTGCTAGTGTCCTTTGCAAGTTTGCGTCACACTGTGCTCAGCATGTGAGTGTGCCTGTTTGTCCATGTATCGACATACATACATACATACATCATATGACGTTATATACATGTGTATATATGTGTATATATATATATATATACATATGTATATATATATATATATATATACATACATATGTGTATGACAGGGTTGAGGTCACCTCCGGAGTCCAGGATCGGGCTCAGTTGCTGACGTCAATGAGTCGAGCGCGGGCCCAGCGGAGGCGGTGACGGCCCTTCAGAGGGCGGACCTCAACATAGCACTTCCTGATGAGTCGCTGCAGGTGCGGTCGTTGTCCACCATCGTGAAGAAAACAGCAGTGGCCTTGGCGAAGACGGAGCTGCAGATCGACTCGCGACCGAGTCAGTCGAATGTGTTGCGGTTTCTGCAACACTTGCTTGCAGAGCTTGAGCAACTGGGATCTGGGACAAAGAAGCCAAAAGCTAGTACCCCGGCACCGTCTAGCTCGCCTACGTCGCCTACGACTATTACGTTGAAGGGCCTTCAGCCGGTACCTGATGGGACTGAGAAAGGAAAGGTCAAAGGAAAGGGCGGCGCCCCTGGGACCAAGAGGCCTTGTCAATGGTTTGGCACTGATGCAGGTTGTCGGCATGGCAAGCTTTGTACGTTTGCCCACTCCTGGTCTGGGTTGAATCGGGCCGAGAGATGCTTGCTCTGTGGCTCGAAGCAACACAGAGCGAAGGACTGTACGGCTCCTCAAGAGGCTACTGAGAAGCCTGGCAACCAGCAAGCGGCACCGAAGAGCCTTGCATCGGCTACGACATCAAGCACTACAACCGTGCCCAATCCGGCGGAAGGAGGCAGCTAGGCCTCCCCTTCAGGGTCCGGCATCTAGCTCATCTACTACTACGACCTCTGGACGGGTTAACAAGATCGATGCGGCAAAGATGACTGAGATCTCGAGCGAGACCAACAAGATGTTGAAGGCGCTTACCTCGAAACCTACGGAGCCGGCGCAACCGCCATCGAACCCTCAGGACCCGTTGGCCCTAATCCAGCAACAACTTGATGAAGTTCGAAGGCTGAAGACCTTGGTGGTGAGAGATCCGGGCCCCGAGACAGGGTTCTCGAGCGCCGTGGCCTGGTATGCGACGAGGCTGAATTCCTCTACTTTGGGCTCGGCCACTGTGGAGGCGAATGGCGAGGCGTTGCGCGACTCCGGTGCCAGTCATCCTTTCCGGCCGATTGCCACAGACCAGGAGTTGAAGGACGCTGAGCGTGTTGTGGTATCCTTGGCCACCGGGGAGGAGAGAAGCCTTTTGCAGACGCAAGCGGGCACCTTGTTGAGCGAGCAAGGGGAAGAGCCGCCGCTGGTTCCGATGGGGCAGCTGGTCTCCTTGCTGGGCTGTACTGTTCGTTGGTGCCCAAGAAGGCTAGTGGTGATCCACCCCATACATGGGAGGCTCCCAGTGCGTCTACGTGGGGCGTGTCCAGTGCTTCCCGTTGGGCAGGCTTTGTCCCTTATCGCCGAGCTCGAACAAGCTCGGATGGAGCAGTTCGAAAAGACCGTGGAGGAACTGAAGAACCAGATGAAGGTGTTGCGAGAGAAAGGGCGTGATGGTTGGTCATGGGAGTGACATCTTCAAGCTCTTCGAGAGGAGGGTGATCGGACCTCTATGGCCGGGTTTGTGCACCGTTGCGCAGCCTTTGAAGGACTTTCACCGGAGGCGCTGTTGGGGCTTCCCGAGGCGATTCCGAGGGAAGCGAAGGACGGCTGGAACATGTTCAAAGGTCTTCCTTGGTCGAGGGCCAAACGGAAAACCCTGTTCCAGAGCGATGGGTGGATCGACAATCTCTTTTCGGGAGATGAGTGAAAGGCACAGTCGGTGATGAGGCGAGGGGAACGACATGCTTGTGAATGTGGACATTACAGCCTCCCGGTCCTTTGATCTACGACAGCAAAGGGGAGTGTTCCGACTGCTGTCATGGGCTGCGTTGAATGGGAAGATCAAGGCGAGCGTTGGTGGCCCTCCGCGACACTCATACCCCAGGACGCCTGGAATGGTTGAGGACTCTGGATTGGCGTTGAAGGAGGATCAGCTGATTGTGCGGATGATGTCCCTGTGGTACATGGCGGAGGAAGGAAGAACCTATGCTTGGAAGAATGGCCTTGTGAAGGGCTCAATGATCAATGGTGAAGCCTCATGTGGGTTTTCTGCTGGAGCACCCGAGTTCTGTAGAAGAGGGAGGCGGTTCGTTCTTTCAATCGTCTATGTGGAAGGTGTTCTCCCAGGAGGAGTTGATGGGCGAGGTTCCGTTCGCGGTCAATGGACGGCACATCACCCTTGCGGGCAACCTGGATCTTTGGCATCTACGTGACCAGCAGCTCGGAGCGCTGGAGTCCAAGGAGGCCTATAGTTCGGTGCGGCCTATGGAGCTGGTCGCTCACGTGGCTGGTGCTTTGAGGTCCTGGAGGGGTCTTCGAAATAGAGAGGGTTTGCTAGCCTCTCTCCTACGTGCGCCTTTGGAAGAGCCGGTTGAGGATGTGGGTAACCTCGCCAAGTTCAATGCTGAAGAGTGGAAACTCCACCTTCATCGCGATCACCTACCTTACAGGCGAGATTGTCGTGTATGTGTTGAAAGATCCACCGGCAAGCCTCATAAAAGGGTATCCCACCCTTCGGCCTATGTGTTGTCCATTGATACGGCGGGTCCCTTCCGGCAGAAGGCGTTGGGCGGCTACAAGTACCTGCTGATCGCATGCTACAGGTTTCCGCAGTTGGCTGGCACAAGGGACGAAGACGGTGGTGACGCAGCCCCACAAGAGGCTGTTCCAGGAGATGGCTGTGATTGGTTTCTTGATGAAGAGGAAGCCAAGGTGGACGTCGGGAATGGCGAGCCGGAGAAAAGGGAGGCTGTCGAGTTGGAGAACAAGGACGCGGAGGTTGAGGGGCTGAAGGAGCTTGCGGAACCCCTGAAGTTCTCCTCGATCTACATCGTTCGGCCAATGAAGTCCCGGAAGCATGCAGAGACCCTAAAGGCTGTTCAAGAGGCATACATACAACTGCGTTCCTGCGTCCCTCTCTATATCCTTATTATAGTACAGCGCCTAACATTTAGGGTACCCAAAAAGGGGCCATGATTTTGACAACCACCCATATACCAGTATACTAAATCAGCCTTGACTCAATTCAGGGGCCAGAAATGAGTCATGCGCGGGGTGGGGTCAGCTAGGCTTGACTCATTTCAGGGCCTGAAATGAGTCAAGCGCGGGGTGGTTTGGGGGGTTTCGGAGAGCGTCCGGGGAGGTCTATGGAATCCGGGGTGGGTCGCAGGGAGATCCAGGAGGGAGAGGATGAAGGGGGAAAGAGAGGGGGGCCGTTCAAAATATTGAAGGCCTTTTAAGGCCTTTCAAATTGTTAAAGGCCCTTAAATTCCTTAAAATCCTCAAAATTAATGTTTTGGGGCCAAGCCCTAAAATCCTTCAGATTGTGAAAGGCTGTGTCTGGTTTTCAAAATTTTACGTTTGAATTTTAATGGGACGGTCAAAACTTTACGGCGCCTTTTTGAATGTGTTGAATTGCCTTCTAAAGTTTCAAAGGCACAAATTTCTTAAACTCTTTAAAATCCTTGAAATCCTTTGAATTTGAACGTGTTGGTGCCAAGCACGATTTAAGATATCAAAATCTTTTAAATCCTCAAAAGTTTGAAAGGCCTGTGTCTAGCTTTCAAAACGTTAAGGCATCTTTTAAATGTTTAAAAAGCCTTTTGCGTGTCAAAAGGAATTTTTACATTCTTAAAAAGCCCATAAATTCCCTTAAAATTTTGAAAACCAGACACAGGCTTTTCAACGTTTTGAGGGTTTATGATTACCGCGCCTGGCCCCAACATAGTTGACTTTCTTTCAGAACTCAAAGGATTTCGAGGGAATTGAAAGAGTTTGCGGATGCTTTTCATTTTTGAAGGGCCGTTTAAAACTCTAAAGGGCCTGCTAAATTGTAATTTCCGTTTACATTGCTATGGGCCCTTAAATTCCTTAAAATCCTTAAAATTACATGTTATTGGGGCGAAGCACGGCCCATTTACAATGTTAAAACCCTTAAAAAAAACCTCAACAGTTTGAAAGGCCAGTGTCCGGCTTTCAAGAACTTTCGAGTTTAAGGAGGAGTTTAAGGAGCCCTTGGAAATTTGAAAGGGCCTTTTAAAATGGTAAAAGGCAGCAATGCTTTAAAAGGCCTTCTAAGTTTTTACAACGCCCTTAAATTCATTGAAGTCTTGAAAGGCAGGCATAGGCTTTTCATTTCTTGAAGGATTCTAAGGATTTTCAAAATTCTACATGGGCCTTTTCGTGCAAAATTTTAGGTATTTTTCAGGATTTGAAAGAATTTAAGGAGCCTTGTAAAATCGTACAGGGCCGCTTAATTTTTTAGAGTGCCTGTTAAATTCGTCAAAACCCGTAATGAAATATTGCAAAGGAAACAGACCCGTCAAATAGTACATAAAGGTCCTACGTATAAACACATATACACATTTGTACACTCATACACGTTGACTTTCACATTTTCCGATTAATACATTTTCACCTGTCTGCATACACATATAAACCCATACACATATATAGATATGTAAATATGTATATAAGCATGTAAGCAAGTAAGCAAGTAAGTAAGTATGTATGTATACAGTAAACTCCATAACGTTGGAAACCGGACTAAGGCCAAATTGTGCTGGGATTCCCTATACATTACTCTTATGGATTCAGGCTATTGGGTTTCCAACTTTGAGGCTTCTACTGTATATGTATGTATGTGAGCTTTCAGTATGACTTGTTCACTTCGAACCTTTCGAGCGTCTTCCCCCCATGCCGGTTGTTGCCTTCTTGACGGCAAGCTGTCAGAGCCTGGCCCAGCTTCGGGCTCGCGGCATGCGTCACCGTCAGGGATGGGATTACCTTCCGCAGCCAGCGACATGCCTGCCGTAAGGCGCAAGGCCGTAGCAAGACATTTCCGTTCCCTCTGCCTCTCCTGTCCTCTCCTCCTCTCCTGTCCTGCCTGCTCATGCGGGTCCAAGCACAGCGGCATCAAGGGCACTTTCAAGGCCAGAGCCGCACTCACCGCCAGTGCAGCGGGCAAGCCCTGTGCATTCCACTCTTGCTCAGACACTTCGTCGAACAGAAAGCTGGGCAGAGTCCACAACCCATCTTCCGTTGCACCACGTTCCTCGGCAAAATGAAATCTCTGCTGAATTTCTACACGAATGAATCAAATCACTGCAACAAAGACACTGAAGCTGAATCGACGTTTGAGCCACTCGTCGGGTCCGCATCCACATCTTCGTCCCAACTGCGTACCGACTCCAACTCCCACTGATGATGTACCGGGTCCGAGAAAGTGAAGTCGTACCTCAAAAGGTCACGCCATGAGTCAGGCTGATGCATCTGTGCTGCAAGTGAAATGCAGGCCACAGCTGGGACTTTACATAAGGGGTATACGATCCCAAACCCCCAGCCCCCTTCGCCTGCACACGCCCAGACTGAACCTTCAAGGATGCTGGAGTGCAGCACCGACATGTCCAAGCCGGGAAGCTCTGCCCAGAGACTCTTCAAGGATTCCTCCCAGAGAGGGCGTCGGGCAGGGGCCACGGGGCCCAAGTAGGCCAAACAGACCGCGGCAAACATACCTGGGAGAGAGGAGAGAGGAGACAGGGATTCTATTCCGCGCAACGTGCCGTTGGGTCGCACTCTCCCGGCAAAGACTCTGAGGAGCGTGTGAGTGCGGCCAGCTGCTTCTCCCAAGATCCCTGTTCAGCAAAGAGGCCTCAGCTACGAGTCTGAGACACTCCGGAGCGCCTATGCTCGAGTCTTGAGTTCAGCAAGGTTGGTGTGCCGTGCCATCAGCGGTTGGCCTTTTGGGCTTCGGACTCTACCGTCTCTATCACGGTCACGACATTAGCTTAGCTCCTGTCCTCTCGCAGCTGCTTACTCGAAAGCAACGTCTCCGGAAGATTCGGGAGTCAACACAGCTCCGAAACAGTCAGCATGGATGTTAACTACAACGCACCCAAGACCTCCAAGTTGCCACGTGCCTCCATGCAAGACTTGGCTCACCAAGCCGGTTCGTTTTGCTCCAGCATCCAACTCATTCATGAGGATTTCCCTTGGCACAAGGCAGGACCCCGAGAAACCATCATGGCAAGAGGTCGGCGGCCAGGAGCCGTACATTTGACTCTGAGCCTCCTCGAGCATCTTCGCGGGCTCCATTGCCTCGCCGCCATTCAATCGCAATCTGCGCCAAAGCCAAGCCGCTGCTCGAACGGATCCGCATTCGCGCTTTGCGTCTGCCTTCTCCTCAAGGCTCTTCAACTCCGCCTGCCCAAGACACCGTTTAACGGAGATCCCAAATCCGTTTTGTTGCCGTGCGCCGTGCGCGGTGGTTGCCTGCTTGCTTGCCAACTCTTGACGTGCTGCTTCAGCTTCAGACTCCGTCTGGCCGGCTCGGTCGCGCAAGCCGGCAGTGGAACGGTAGACCTGCTAGCGAAGCCGCGAAGCAGCATTCAGCCCTAATCTTGGTCTTTAGCAGTATGCTGGGAAGCAGGGCTCTAGAAGCCACTACACCTTTTCTTCAGCGTGCCAGCAGATCTTAAAGCCCCAAATTCTCCTGGGAACCGCTCTGACACGGACACGCATGACACATCACAGGCAACACCATCGTCGAGATTGCCACTTACTACGTGGCACTTCGCGGCACCTCGTCGTAGGCAGCGAGAGCTCGCAGCCAGTTGCATATGAATTTCGCTGCTTTGCTCTGCGACTCCACGAGAGTGGGATTGAAGTCTGCACGGCTGACCTAGGCCCAAAGGTCTACACGTCGTCGCAACAGTCGGCACATCTCTTGTCTCGCCTCGGCCTTGAGCCGCGTCGAAAGGGCGTCGGAGAGGTGGTCCTCGCGACCCCGAGCCCCAAGGAATCAGTTCTCAACTCCAAAAACGAGTTTGCACACAGCTTCTGCAACGGCATCGCGCAAATGCGTGCAAAACACACTCAAGCGTCGAATCCCGAAAGACCAGGGCACAGAAACTTGTCACAAACCCCGGAACTAAGCCAAAGTCCTAGCGGTGACAAAAATTTGAGCAAGGCTTCCGCTTGCCACAACTAGCCGTGGCACTACAACGCCTGTGGAAGTAGCATAAACAAAGATATGACTGCGCTACAACGCATGTGGAAGTAGCAGAAACAAAGATACAGCAGTGTGCTCGGGTGCCGCCAGCTGCTCTCGCAGCAGCAAAAGAGCACTAGGAGAACACAGACTGCGTACCAGCGTGATGATTGCCCAAGCAAAGCCTCTACCGCAGCGCCCCAGGAACACGAACCACGACCAATGTTCATGGCCGGGTGTCTCTGCGTTCTGCTTCCAAGTCAATGGAGGATTTGGGACCGAAGAAAGAAGCAGAGTGCAAAACAAGAAGCAAAGATACCAGTGAAACCAGACAGACACCCCTTTTCAAGACACATTGTTTCCCCAGAATTCGAAGGGACCGGAATCGTCCTTGTCGAAGTCTCGGAAGCGCTTGCCGAAGTTGCTCTCGGAAATCAGGTTCTTGGCCGCGGACCACTCGGTGGAGCAGCCGAAGAGCATCGCCACCATCTCCATGATCGCCAAGATGAGCGGCGGAGGCGCGGGAGCGAAGCTCTTCAGCTCGCTCACCTCCTTCCTGACGGAGCGGAGCGGAGCTCAAGCGCCGCTGACTGGCGGACTGGAATGCTGCTGAGCTTCTTCTCTGCCTTCTCGAAAGCCTTCACTGCCGTCCTGTCGAACTGCAAGACTACCCCCTCCCTCTAGCACTCGCATCCAGCAAAGTCCTGTATGGCTGGACGACTTCGTCCATCGCACCTTCCGCAGAAGTGACAGAGACTTGCCAATTCTTGCGCCCAGTTCTGGCGGCGGCCCCAGCCTTGCACTTCTGCCTGCAAGGTCTTGCAGGCGCTCTCCTTGGCCTCGGCGAAGACCTCCGCCTCTCTCACTTGCTCCTCGCGAGAGAGAGGAACATGAGATTTTGTCGAAGCGCTTCAAGTCTTCATTGTTGGTCCTGGGCCCTCTGCACGTCAGCAGCGATGCAGGCAGCGACGTCCCGGAGCTCCCTCAGCTTGGCCTCCTGCTCTTCCACCTCCGCTTGCAGCCCCTGCACCTTCCTGCGAAGCGAAGCTGCGAAGCGAAGCTGCGAAAAGCGGCGCTGCGAAGCGGAGCTGCGAAGCGATAGCTCGGCAGCTCGGCCTTTGGAGCTCCTCGAAGACGCCCGGGGCCCTCGCCACGGCCTGGAGCGCCCTCTCCAGCCGCCCGCGCCTAGGAGAAGCCGCCCAGCAGATCTGCAGTTGCAGCACCTCCGCCCCGCCCCGGAAATCGCGGCCTCTTGGCGAGCTGCGCGCTCTTCAGGCGCCAGAGCTGCGTGAAGTTCCGCAGCACCTGCGAGAAGCTCCTGCAGGGCGGCAAAATTAACGTCTCTCAACGTGTCTTCGTGCATTGCGGCTGTTTGCGGCGCATGCAGATCAGAGTGGACTGAGTGCGGCCCCGTTTCGGCCCCGGCCCCCGCCCCCCCCTGGCGATCCTCACCGTCGCGCTCGTGGCAAAAAGCTCCTGGGATCGAGCCAGGCACCTGGCCAGCCGGCTGGCGGCCTCTGCCGGGGGGGAGCCCGCCGCTCCCGATCCAGCCGCGGGAGCCGCGTCCAAAGTCTCGCCAAGGCCTCGGCTCCGCTCGCGGCTCGCGGCTCCTATATATACGGCGGCTCCTTTTGGGTCTCCCTGCGTTGCTCCGCCATGCTTTGCCAGGAGTCCACCTTCCAAGCTTCCACGTGGCTCACCTCAGCAAAGCGCAGGATCCGGGATCCGATCCACTGCTCCGCCGCTTCTCTCTATCTCGGGGTCCGGGTCCCCGGCCGAGCAGCAGCAGAGCAGCTTCGGGAACTTGCGCAAGATGTGGAAGCTCCCGTCCATCGGAGACAGGCACAGCACTAAATGCAAGTGCTGATGCACACCTAAAGCACACCATGCGGCGCATGCGGCGCATTGCGAATTGCGAAGCAGAGACGTTTCCAAGGCCCTTGCGATCCAGGAAGCGCGGCCAAGCCTCGGAACCGATATTTCTGCACTTGACGGTCGACTGCGTTCGTCGTTCAAGTTGTAACCTTTGCAAACCTCGCGAAAGTCTGCTGTCACGCGGCAATGTGCACAGCAAGGTCCTGTACGGATTCTATCGCAATTTGACGCCACAAGTCCGCGCGACTACTCTCCGGAAAGGGAGTCCTTGAAGTCCAGCGCCTGCACAACCGTCGCTGTCGGCTGAGGCGGCTGACATCCCGACTAAGGGGCGAGGCAAGGGCAAGCTGGCATGCAAGGGCGCTGGCCGGGCCTCACGAAGCCTGGCACCGATAGACATTTTCCGTTTGGTTAAGGAAGCCTTGCGCCTTGCAACTGAACCAGGAAACAAAAACCGGTGAGACCTGGGAAACCGCAAGCCAGAGTTGCAAAGGCTGCGTGGAAATGAGACTTGTGGGGTCGGCGAGGTGCATTGAGTCACTGACGCTTTTGGAGGGCACCGATGGACGCGCGCACACACCCGCACGCAGACAAACACAAACAGTCACCGCTGTTGGGGGGAAGGCAGATCAACATGGCAGTCAAGTTGTGGGGATTGCCAGCCGCTGGGCCGCTACGCCGAGCACAGGCCCAGCTCCCACACAGGACCCATGTGCATCGTTTCCAGCACCATGCCATCAGACCTTTTGCGAGCAGGCCCCCTGATCCTGAAAGACTTCAAAAATCCGTGGCAACAGAGAAGTTCAATGAAACCCTACACTACAGGTTGTTCAACATGGCTTCCAGCACGCACACAGCAAAAACAAATGCAACGCACACCTTCGCTGCCACACTCCACGTTGATCAAAGACTTGGAGTCTGGAGACTTGTTCATGGCGGCATAGTCGCACATGTGGCCCAGAGTTCCCAACCAGTCCGCGTTCTTCGCAGCGGAAGTTACTGGACCCCCAAGGTCACAAGCGCAACGGCACTAGCAAGAGTAAGGCCAAGTGAAGTGTCTGAAAACTCGCCGGGCAGGCATGTTAGCGATCTCGTCCGGGCTGCACAACTCGGGAACGTGACCAAGGTCAAGGACAGCGCTGATCGAATCCAGGACACCGTCCTCCCGAAGGTCCTTCGAGCCGTGTTTCCAACACACGTTCAGTGAGTACTTGCACTCTGTGTACAGCTTGCTGAGAGAAAGACTTCAGCTAGCATGAGAGAGAAAAACAGAGCAAAACAGATTGCTGTCCGAGCTACTTAGATCTGCCAGAAGGCGAAGTTTCATTTGTCTGGCATTGAATTTTCAAAAAATTGTCACGGTTCAAGCTGCGTGAAAGGCATCTGAATTTTCCGAGACTGTTGGTTGGCGGCGCGGGCTCGCGCAGCGTGCGGACGAAAACCGTGCAGCCGTCCACCTGACTCTAAGCTTCTCTTTGCGCTTAGCTCTGCGGCCCCTCGCTCCCCGCTCATCTCCTCATCCGCCAAGACCAGGATGCAGTCGCTCTGTTTGGCTCCACAGGTCCGCCAAACCACCCGCAGCATCTGCAAGAAGTCTCCCTGCGTCACTGCCTCCTGCGACACGCAGCGAAGCGAAGCTCTGCGAAGTGGCGCCCTCTCTGGAAGCCGCGGCCCGCGGCGTGTGAAGCCTCGCGGCCGCTGCGTGTTCGGGCCTGGCCTTGGAAAGCTCCAGTTTCACGGCGTCCAGGAGGTGCGCCGCGAGGCCGCACAAACTCCGCCGGCCGCTGCCCCGCAAACCCAGCAGCAGCATGTGGCTCCGAGCCTCGGGAGCCCCGCCAAAACCGCACGATGCGTGTTTCGCAGGCGGTGGGACCTTTCCCTCAGCCCCACACCAGCGCCCCTATGCGGAGGAGGCCTCGGCTCGCTCGGCGTCGCATCCCAAAGAAACAGAGAGCCGAGTCCTTCTTCTGTCCGACGAGCGTCGGCAGAGCTGGTCCACCACCTCCGCGGACAAAAAGAAGGCGGAGGCCGCCTGGGCCGCCTGGGCATCTCCAGCCTGGAGCTGCCTCGAGCTTGCAAAACAGAACCGGTTCTGTTGCAGCGCGCCATGCCCCGCCTGTACTCCTCCAAGGACTCCTGGAAGCAGCGCCAGAGCTGCTCCTCCTCCACGCGCTCGTAGGGCTTCTCGATGGAGGCTGACAATCGTTTCAGGAAGCCTCGGCCGGATTCTCTCTCTGGCGCCTATAAATACTTTTCTCTCTACTTTACTTCTCTGCCTCTGAAGAACGCCTTGGTGCTTCGCTTTCTTCGCTTTCGTTGGGAGTCACTGTCATTCCACGGAAGCTTCGGAGCCTTCGAAGCTCTTGGTGCAGAAGGTCTTTTTGAAGCTGTAGCTTCAACTTGTCCTCGAAGACACGAGCGACCTCATGCAGAAAGCTCTCCAGGAGCAGCGCCTCCGTCGGGGCGGAGCCTCCGAAGCCCTCGAGAGCTTTCAGGATTCCCTGAAAGGTCCTCGCCACATCGCGGTACGTAAAGGTCAGGTAGGGCGCGGCCGGCGATCGCTTGAAGGAGCTCTTGGCAAAGTCGTAGACCTCCAAGACGGCAGAGGAGAAAACCCTGCTCAGAGACCCGAGTTGGTGCTGCGGCTGTGCGTGCTGCGGCTGGTTCAGCGCTTTCAAGATCGTCGCGCCGTAGACGTCCGTCAGCTTCTCTCGGCTCTGAGCTTCCATCGCTGACACCAAAAAGTGCCCCGCGAAGCGTTCGAAGCGAAGTGCAGCGCTCTGTCGGCCCCCAGAAGGGCCGTCATCCCCGCTCTTTTGCACCTAGGCCCAAAGCAAGGCACGATGGCGTGCCAGACCGCTGGGAAGCTGGGGCGCTGACCGTGCCGGCCACAGCCAGCACCGTGCAGCCTCGCTTGCCTGCGCTCCGGCACCAGAGACTGAGAGATCCCCGGCCGACATGATACGAGTGGCACATGGGGACGCTGTGGGGCTCAGCTGCTGGACCCTGCCTCGCTCGAGGAGTTCTCTGAGCACCTCCACTGGTCGGCGGGGCGCCACGGGCGACGCCCTTTCGCCGCCCTCCCTTCGGGGCGCCACGCCCACCACGGCCACGTCATCCGCAACGAGCAAGGCACCTCCAGCTGAAAGCCAACGTGCACAGCGCCAAAGCCCTGCAAACACTTGGGTGCCAGCAGGGCGCGATTGGCGTGCCGGACATCTTCCAAGGTTGCACGCAACTGCTTGGGTGCCGTATGAGCAGAAAGCCGGAGCCAAACCTTGTGCGACAGCGAGAGAGCTTCTCGGAAGCACACCGGGAAACCCATATGATGATCACGCATAGGTCAACAAGGCAAGGCAGCAACTGCGCCAGACTCATTCCGGGAGGCCTCAAATTCGTTTCCACAGCGCCGGGAGTTATGAATAGAAGGGAGAACTGCTAAGGCCCCTTCGGCCTTATCCAGGATCTCCGTTGCGAGGGTTGTCCTTTGCGACACGGAAGCTGTATATTCCCCCTGCCGGATGCTCGGAGCATCCGGCTATAGCATATGATCACTAATTTCTGGCGTCAAGGCACTTGCCACAGCCAGCAGGGCCACGAAGTAGCAGGGTCCCTGTGACACATCATCTGTTTTCCCGAACGACTTCGAACAAGACCTTCCCGATGGACAACCACACACCGCTGCGCACCACCCCCAAGACAACCGCATGCCTGGCCTGTCCGCTCAGAGAGCCAAAAGGCTCTTGCATGGTCTATGCTCGGAACGAAAAGCCGTCCAAGCTGCCCTGCGCTGGCAGCGCAGGGCAGAGAGAGAGAGAGAGAGAGAGAGCTTTCCTGTAAAGTTGCTCGCGCCTGAACGCCCCACACTGTCGGCGAGCGCCAAGGGCCGAAGATGCGGAGCTTCCGGGTCCAGTCGCCTGGAGACGGCTTGGTGCGCGCATGGCATATGGCATGGCGTCTAGCCGATTCTAGCCACAGGCCGCCAAGGGTCATCGAAAACAAGTCTAGCTCTTCCAGGGCCATGGATTTGCAGATCCACTGACTTACCTGCAACACGTCTCGTCGCAACAGAACCCCGGATGGGCTTTGTGAGGTCTGGAGTCTGCACCGCGCGCTTGCCTCCAGACGTGCTTTCTCCCGGCTGGGCTGAATGGACCAGGCCAGGGCCAGCGCCCAGGCCGAAGCAGCGAAGTCCTCCAGACAGAAACTCCTCTGGGCTCCCCGAAAAAACCGCGCCTTTCAGGTGCACGCGGAGATTGAAATCGCGCTCGCGACACCGTGCAGCCCGCACATGTTGGATTGCATGTCGTCGCTTTCCCACGGAAGGTCAGTGGGTGTCCACCTGCCGACGTGCTTCCACCAGTTCCCTGCATTTGTGTGAGATTCGCGCCAGTGCTGTTGTTTTGTGGTTTTTGCTGTCGCGTCGCCAAGTCAGGAGAGGGGCGGTCTTGGGAGCCGTTTAGCGCTTCCGAGGATCAGGGATGCCAGGGATGCCAGGGATGCCATTGCCAATCCGTCTCCTCGCTCAAGTGCCCAAGTTCGTCGACATCTCCAGAAGCAGACAACCTTGCACGACAGGCGCCCAGCACGCAAGCAGCACGCAAGCAGCACGCAGTCACAGTTAAGCTTCGAGCTCCAGGAAGAAGCGCCCGAAGGTCATCAGCGCCACTTCGAGGCGAACCTGAGGCCACACGGCCATGGCCGGTGAGCCGCTGTCGGCATGACTGCGTTCCGAGCTGCGCCGCAGTCGGCAGGCGCCGAAGGCTCCGCGAGCTCCCAAAGCTCCAGGAGGGATCCCGCTTGCAGCGTCGTTTCGAAGCCTCGCGACGCTGACGCTCTCATGGCTCTCCGCCTCTCTCCGCCTCCATCTCGTCTGAGGCTCCTGCCCTGCAGCTGCTCGGGTTTCAGATTCGCTAAGCTCAGCTTCTCTTGGAGCCGGTGAAGTGCCGCCGTCAACGGCACCTCCGGCCTGAAAAGAAAGGCACTGCAGCCCTGCCGCAGCCTGCAGCCTCTTCTCCCCTTCTCCTCTTGCCACTCTCAGGCGCGGGGCAAGGCCACCACTGCACAGCGCGTGACCAGCGCCGGCGAGGCTTCCGCCAGGTCCACGCACTCGAACACCACGCGCAGCGCCTTGCAGGGAGACGTCCGACAAGACAAGAAGGAACGTCGAACGAGGGTGCGCGGCGCCGCGGGCCTGCTGCAGCTGGATTCGGTGAGCGGAGCCGGGGATCCAAAAGTGGCGATCGCGGTCCAAGAAGCCGTGCAAAGCGTCGGCCCAAGCTCCCAAGTCGCCGTCCAAAACCAGCCACGGCACCCAAACACGACGCACCGGCGTCACAGGGACATGCGCCACTACGTGCGCCTGCAGCTGCAGCACGCAACGCGAAGCAACACGCAGCCATGCGATCCAGCAGGGCACATCGAAAGCTGAGTTAAAGCTAGGCTGAGCTGCTTGTTGAAGTGTTCCAGGAGCGGAGGCCCCAGGAGCCCCAGGGGCCCCAGGCGTCGGGAGCGGCGTTGCCGTGGAGGGTACTTCCTCGAGCTCCGCCTTTTCTCACGAAAATGAGAGAGACGGCTGCACAGCGGAAAAGGCAATTGTCGCTTAGCCTGCGCGAAGGAGCTGAGAAGCTGGACCAGAGCACCAGCTTCTCCGTAAAGCCCGTCGCAGTCGTAGCTGCTAGAGTAGATCCGCTGGATCTTGGGAACCTGAAAGCAGACCGCTTCTGACCGATACTCTGAGCTCTTGTCGGCCGCCAACCTCGATCAACTCCTCTTTCGCTTCTTCATCTGCATCCGAACCCCGGGACGGCCCTGCCCGGACGTGTGTGTGTGTGTGTGTGTGTGTGTGCGTTGGTTGTGTGTGTGTGTGTGTGTGTGTCTGTGCGTGTCTGTGTGTGTGTGTTGGTTGGTGTGTGTGTGTGTGTGTGTGTGCGTTGGTGTGTGTGTGTGTGTGTTGGTATGTGTGTTTTGGTCGTTGTGTTGGTTGTGTGTGTGTGTGTGCAGGTTGTGTGTGTGCGTGTGTGTTGGTTGTGTGTGTGTGTATTGGTTGTGTGTGTGTGTGTGTGTTGGTTGTGTGTTGTGTGTGTGTGTGTTGGTTGTGTGTGTGTGTGTGTTGGTTGTGTGTTGTGTGTGTGTGTTGGTTGTGTGTGTGTGTGTTGTGTGTGTGTGTGTGTTGTCTGTGTGTGTTGTGTGTGTGTTGTGTGTGTTATGTGTGTTGTGTGTGTTGTGTGTGTGTGTGCGTTGTGTGTGTTGTGTGTGTTGTGTGTGTGTGCGCTGTGTGTGTGTGTGCGTTGTGTGTGTTGTGTGTGTGTGTGTGTGTTGTGTGTGTGCTGTGTGTGTTGTGTGTGTTGTGTGTGTTGTGTGTGTTGTGTGTGTTGTGTGTGTGTTGTGTGTGTTGTGTGTTGTGTGTGTGTGTTGTGTGTGTTGTGTTGTGTGTTGTGTGTGTTGTGCGTGTTGTGTGTGTGTGTGTGTGCGTTGTGCGTGTGTGTGTGTGTGTGTGTTGTGTGTGTTGTGTGTGTGTGTGTGTTGTGTGTGTTGTGTGTGTTGTGTGTGTGTTGTGTGTGTGTTGTGTGTGTTGTGTGTGTGTGTGTTGTGTGTGTTGTGTGTGTTGTGTGTGTTGTGTGTGTTGTGGGTGTTGTGTGGGTGTTGTGTGGGTGTTGTGTGTGTGTGTGTTGTGTGTGTGTGTGTTGTGTGTGTTGTGGGTGTTGTGTGGGTGTTGTGTGTGTGTGTGTGTGTGTGTGTGTTGCGTGTGTTGTGTGTGTTGTGTGCGTTGTGTGTGTTGTGTGTGTTGTGTGTGTTGTGTGTGTTGTGTGTGTTGTGTGTGTTGTGTGTGTTGTGTGTGTGTGTGTTGTGTGTGTTGTGTGTGTTGTGTGTGTTGCGTGTGTTGCGTGTGTGTGTTGTGTGTGTTGTGTGTGTTGTGTGTGTTGTGTGTGTGTTGTGTGTGTGTTGTGTGTGTTGTGTGTGTGTGTGTTGTGTGTGTGTTGTGTGTGTGTTGTGTGTGTTGTGTGTGTGTGTGTTGTGTGTGTTGTGTGTGGTGTGTGTGGTGTGTGTGTGTGTTGTGGGTGGTGTGTGTTGTGTGTGTTGTGTGTGTGTGTTGTGTGTGTGTGTGTGTGTTGTGTGTGTTGTGTGTGTGTGTCTGTGTTGTGTGTGTGTTGTGTGTGTGTTGTGTGTGCTGTGTGTGTGTGTTGTGTGTGTGTTGTGTGTGTTGTGTGTGTTGTGTGTGTGTGTTGTGTGGGTTGTGTGTGTTGTGTGTGTGTTGTGTGTGTTGTGCGTGTGTTGTGTGTGTTGTGCGTGTGTTGTGTGTGTGTTGTGTGTGTGTTGTGTGTGTTGTGCGTGTGTTGTGTGTGTGTGTTGTGTGTGTTGTGTGTGTTGTGTGTGTCTTGTGTGTGTGTTGTGTGTGTGTGTGTTGTGTGTGTTGTGTGTGTTGTGTGTGCTGTGTGTGTTGCGTGTGTTGTGTGTGTTATGTGTGTGTTGTGTTGTTAAGATATAAGACTTCTGGCACACATCCCGGTACAGCAACTTCCCCAGCTTACTTCGACTTCCACACTTTGTGTGTGGCTCAAGGCTGGCAGTGACAAAGAGGACTTCATCAGAGAGCTGTGCTGACTTCAGGGTTGAGCTCTGTTTGTGCATACTTCGAACGCCTTGTAATTTTTCATGGTAGCGGAGGTTCGTGCTCCTTGGCCTTTGTAGAAACTAGCTAGAAGGAGAATTCTCAGGAAAACTTCGTTTGCCCCTTCCACCAGTCTTCAGTGGAAATCCTGAGGACTGGGAAGAATGGCAATGGAACTTCACAATCTATGCTTCATTGAAAGGGCAAACGACTTATGATATTAGAGCATGGAAACATTTAATTTTAATTTTGAGTGTAACTGTTGTATCAGTTACAGAAGTAAAAGAAAGGAAATGTCAAATGAACTATTTGATGGTAATATTGCTAATAAAATCTTGCCATATGTGTATATATATGTATATATATATATACTGTGCATTTTGTAATTATGTGCATGAGTATCAAAAAGACTGCACAACTACACCGTTACAAACAGTAGAACATAAACAAATGTATTGTATATTAAGTCATTTTGACAAAGGTTACAAGAAACTAACATATTTAAAAAATAAGAAGAACTGTTTGAAAGATATTACAAGTAAATCAAACTGTAGGTACAAGCCATTACTTAAAATGTTTGTTAATGAAACACAACATGTTAGGATGATTGAGAAATACAAAGAATTTTGGCTATTAGATTATGACTTCAAACATCTTAGAGTACCCTATGAGAGAAACCAATATGAACTAACAATAACCACGATGATGCTCGTAATTTTCTTTCAATATTTTAGCAAAGAGGTAGGTCTTTATGAAAACTACTTTAATGTTGATGCCTTATGGATATATTTCTCTAATATTTTCGAAGATTAAGAATGAAAATAAAAAATAAGGCAACCATGATATTATCCACGATATGATATTATTGCTTAAAACTATCACAGGCGCCAACAAAATGAAACGTGAAGGTAAAAGTACTTAACAAAATTAAAACGTATAAGGTGGAACAAGAAGTCCTAGACAAATTACGAATCAGACATTCCGAGCTTACCGCGTGCAGCCGGCAGGACAGACATGGCACACTCACTCGTGCATCGCTCATTTTGGCAGCACACAGCAGGAGGCGTTGCATTCCACCACGCTTGAGAAGGCACTGGCTGCTGCCATGGCTTCGAGAGTGTACCTGCGCGCACAACGAGAGATTGGGAGGCTCTACTCACAGCACAAGCTCAAGAGAATCTCACGACAGAGCACAGCTGTCAAGACACCTTGCACAAAATCGAACTTGCACTCACACTGTCAGCGCTGCGACCCATGCTCACATCCTCACGCTTCGACACGAGTTGCACCGCACGATCTTTTGCTTTGTAACACGACAGTGCCCAGCGTCGTCTTGCTGCCCGCCATTCTCATATCTGTGACTTTTTATAATACATGGGACGCCGTGTCCATCCGAGCTCCGTGTTGGCAGCGCGCCGGCTTCCAACACTGTCTAGCTTGCTTCGCTATCTGAGCTCGCCTCAGATTCAGATGAGGTTTCCGAGCCCTCGGATTCATCGCTAGACGGCGTGTCTAGCTCTGCTTGCTGCGGAAAGCACCGCTTGCATAGCGGCTTGTCTCCTTGTTCGCTGGCTCCGAGAAAATGCGATCCTCCGTATGACCAACCGCAGCGTGACTTCCACAACAGAGGAAGTTTGTGGGCTTCTCCCTCATCGCGGGCATGGGCTTTCTTCGCAACTACTAGCGGGGGCCGGATCTGCAATGCCTCGACTTTGGCGGCGAGCTCCTTGATTCGATCCTCCAAATCGACTGCCGTTCGCTGTCTCTTGACGATGTTGAAGTTGTCTAGCTCTGCATCCTGCACATATCGCTCGATAGGCTTGCTACCCCAGCGCCCGAGTAGCATGATCGTGCTGAGCGGCACTCCAAATCTGCAAAGCATCTGCGCGCCGCTGACTCGAAGACAATGGCCATGAAACCGCTGCTTGCAAGGTGCGCCAGCGATGCCAGGCTTTGTCAACGGAATCTTGTTCACGTGCAAGACTGACCGAATTCTGTTGATGACTTCCTCTTTGGCCAAAGGCTGGCCCGTGCCATCTGAGAACAATGGCAACGCAGGGTCCTTCGGCATGTGGGGCAGAAACTTCAACGACGCATGGTACGGGCACATCCCCTTGTCCACAAAGCTGCAGTAACACTTGTGTGTACGCACAACCGAATTCGCGGGTGTGTCAGTCTTGGACGCACTCAACGTCAAGCTCACAGTCTTCTGATCAATGTCGATCACTATGTCCCTCACTCTCAGTGCTGCAATCTCGAGCTCGCGCAGGAGGAACCAAATTCCCAAGGCGAACAGAGCCGCCCCACTGCATTCTTCGCGCGACTTCGCTGTCATCTTGATGTCTTCGGCGCGAAAGGCTTCTTTCAACGCTGGGCCGCCCAAGCCCCTCTCCAATGATCGAACTGCATCCTTTATGGCGAGCTCAACTTCAGGCGGTACTTGAAGGCATAGGCTCACAATGTGCTCGCGTCGTGCTCTGCTGAAGAATTGGCGCACTGACTTGTACCCACCTGCCTTCAACGACGCAGACACTTTCTCAATCACTTCTGGATTTAAGGGCAGGACACATTCCACGCCCAGCAAATTTTGCACCACGATTTCCAACGCGAGTCCTGTGATGTCGTGTTGCTCCTGGCCCAGATGTCATCTCGGAACTCACGAAGCGCTGCTTCGCGATTCTGCGGCAGGGCGGCCGCGAGAGCCTTCTGCGTGGATCCTCCACTGCTGTGGCGAAGCACTGGAAGGTCCCGCCTGGTACGAACTGCTCCTCGGTTACGGTTTTGCTGACCAAAAGCGAAGGCAGTGGCCACCAGTGCCTGAAGATACGCCTGCAACTGTTCACTCACGAGGCCCCTGTCCAAGGTTTGTCTCGCTGTTTCTAGCGAGGACACCCCATGCGCTTCCATCTCTTCAATCGCCTTGCCTGGCACTCCTGCATCCACGGCTGCTTGCACCAGACCAGCGAACGTGTTCGGGTACATCATGCTCTCGATTACGCGGGTTGGTACACAGGGATCTACTGCTGTGCTTGTAGACTCGTCCGAGTCTCCGCTCGATCGCTCAATTGCCTGCCACAGGGAAGTGTTTGATTGCACAACATTGACTCGTAAGTCAAACGCGCATCCTACAATTCACGACACAACTTCCGTATTTGGCAGATCACACTCGTGGCATGCAAGCAGTGTCAGCACAGGCTTTCACAACTCAGCGCAGTTGAAATCCTTCACTTCTGAAAGCACACGCGTCAAACCTAGGCACACACCGGCGCCCCTCAGAGATTGAAAAAAAACAGAAAGCAAGAACTTGCACTTCAGCAAGTTGCAGACTCACAATTCGCAGCACAGCACACCGGTGTGCTACATTGCTGCTGTGTGGCTTGATGGCAATCAGCACAAGCATTGAAGCTGAAACCGCACTACACTCAAACTCTTGCAGCTACCGGCTTCTTCGCGTAATGCTGGAACATGCCCTTGGACTGGCGGTCGTCCGCTTTGAGGGGATCCACGAGGGGCATGTGGTTCCGCCAGCTTCTCCGAGAACACCAGGAACGCTGCAGCCAGCATCAGAATGCAGAACACGTCAAACGTCAGCCATGAGACGGTCGCTGTCAAAATTCTCAAGCATCGACACTTCACAAACAGGCAACAACTTAACAACTGCGGCATGCAGCGAACAAGCTCTCCCATGTCATTACGTGCACCCGTGCACTGACACGACAAGAAGAATTTCAGAGAGACAAAACGATATGTTAAGAAAAACGAAACAGGGGACGAGAAACAGAGAACGAAGAAGGTAGAGAAGTGAGAAAAACACAACAGGCAACCAGAAATGCAACCCTGATTCCTTGACCTGTGAATCCCCCTTTTACCTATTGTGGGTGAGTGTGGGGGTATGGGTGTGGGTGGGTGTGGGTGGGTGTGGGTGGGTGTGGGTGGGTGTGGGTGGGTGTGGGTGTGGGTGGGTGTGGGTGGGTGTGGGTGGGTGTGGGTGGGTGTGGGTGGGTGTGGTGGGTGTGGTGGGTGTGGGTGGGTGTGGGTGGGTGTGGGTTGGTGGGTGGGTGCGCGGGGATACGCGGGGGTGTGCAGGGGTGGATGTGGGTGTGTGGGCGTGCAGGTGTGCGGCCAGCGTGCGTGTGCGGGTGTCCGGGTGTGCGGGCGCGTGGGGGCCTGCCACTTCCTCTGCGCCTGCAGTTGCGGTCGCCGAGTCCTCTCAAGGGTGACATCGGATTTCGAACATCTTTGCTACAACGCACCAAGCGGACTCCTCCGGATTCACCTTGCGTGCCGTACTAGTAGCTTTCCTGGGGTGCAGGCCGTTGCCACCGGCACCGCCACAAATCTGAACAGCCGAGGATGGTACACGTCGGGTGTTTTGCCGGAGCCTCCGTGACACAGCGGCTCAGTTCTTGACTCTCACAGTAATCACTCTAGCCGAAGAAAGCTGCTCACCAGCCCTGCTGCGGATCGCACCTGGGGCGCCAGCGCCGGAGGGCCCGGGCCGCCCTTCGCCCGGCGGGCCGCCGGGAGCTCCGCCGCTTTGGGCAGCACTTTGGGCCACTTGCGCTCGCTTGGTGTAGAAGGATTCCTTCCTCCGCTGCAGATCCGAAAGCAGCCGGCTCTTGCCAACACCGCTGCGTCCCAAGAGCACCTGTGAGGACACGCCGGAGGCGGAGGCTTGGATGAGGCTCCGCTTTTTGTGTCTTTGGCGCCGAGCTGCGACTCCTGGCTGGGTCACGAGGGCTTCCTCCAACTTCTCCAAGGCGAGCTCCTGCCACAAAAAACCGCACGTCCCAACCTACCTCCCTCTTCAGGCCCAGGCCCTGCCGCCCTGCCGCCCTGCCGCCCTGCCTTGGGGTCCGTCAAGCGGCCGTGGCTCAGGAGGGAGGTGCGGTCCCCCTGCGGCTGGAAGACCTGAAGGGCTTGGCTTTGTGGGCTTCGTGCTTGCAAATCTCAAAGACCTGATCCGATTGGCCCTGGGTACCGGTTGTCGCGCGAGGTTCTCGCACAGGTTGTCGCGCCGAGCTGCACCCGCGACGATCCGGCTCGGCATGGACGAGCCGGATGGCCACCACACAGCTCGGTGCGACAAGGTGCACCCCAGCACCCCGCCGCCACACGACTCCGACAAGCAATGGGACAACAGGTCCGCTAGAGTCCCAAAATTCAAGGCCAGGCACCTCCACCAGCTCCTGCTGTAAACGAGGGAGCAGCACAGCACTGCATGGCCCTGCATGGGCACTGCCCGGCTGGCCTCGAGGTCCTCTTTGGGGATCAAGGGCTGCAGCTGGTTCTCCAAGAGCTGCGCCAACAAGTTCGGCTCGAAAACCTCCACGGCCAGCCCTGCCAGGCCTCACTGAGACGCGGCAGCATGCGGCAGCCGCCAAGACAGAGAAGTGAGCGCAGAAGTCTGACATATCTGGGGGACGCGGCCTGTGGTGCCGTCGCCGTCGTGGCGCCGCCGCAGAGCACCGGCCTCGGAAGGAGCGTGCTACGCCGCCGCGAGCGCTGGCGGTGCACCGCGCCCCCCGCGCCTTCTCGATCAAAACCCGCAGAGCCCGGAGTCCAAAGACGGCCTCCTCAGTGTACGAAGGCGACACGTCGCCCGGCTGTTTTCCCTGCTCCCGCGGGCATGCCTGCGGCTCTAGCTGCAGGGAGACCAGGTGGCCCCAGAAGATGCCAACTTTTTTCCCCAGGTCCGGGTCTTCGCTGAAGCCTCGCGGGGTGTCTCACGCGGTGGCAGAAAGTGGTCCCCAATGGTCTTAAGGGCCTTCTGCGAGGAGGAGGACTTCAGCCAGGTGGGAGACGTGGGCCACGCTGGGAAAGGCCAGGCTGACCGGCCGCAAGCAGTTTTGGAGGCTCTCGAAGCTCGCGTCGAAGCTCGCGTCGAAGCTCGCGGAGCCGGAGCGAGTGCACTGCCTCCCACTTAAAACAGACGCAGAACTTTAAGGGGGGGGACCACTCGGACTCTCGCCTGAGGTCCATGGTGGCCGAGATGGTGGCGCCAGGCTTCAAAGCAACCATCCTGCCTTAGAGAGCCGGCTCTTAAGTGCCTATGCCTACCCGTCTCCCACAAAGACACCGTCGGCGACAGCGCCTTGCAGGTCGAAGCTCTCGCGCTGGGCGCGCAGGGCCTCCTGGAAGCGGCGCAGCTGCCAGGCCCAGGTGCCTCAGAAAACTCTCGAGATGCCCCTCTCTCTAGAGGGGCTCTAGGTTTTTTAGGCTCTTCGGCGCTCTTTTGCTGATGGGAGGCCCAGGCTGTCGCCGTGAAGAAGGTGGATGCGGTCAAGCAGAAGCCAACAGCCCTGCAGAGTTCGGGGGCCCGGGCGGCAAAACGCCGCCTCCGCTGCCCCCACGGCTTCACTCCACTACTGTTCGGAAAGTCTCACGCCCCAGAAAGAGGGTCGGCGGCCACCGCCGCCAGCCTCGCCCCCACTTCAAAAGCTATTGCCAATAGACTGACTAGGACAAAGAAACAGAAAGGAGGCAAGATCGCATCCCAAGCCTCAGTTGACAAACCCTTCCGCTTTCGGGAACCAGTGATGCCCGTGCGCTGGCGTCGACCCGAAGGCTCTCTACGCCCTGGGAAAGCTTTCCAGCACATTGGTTTAAATGTTGGATCAACGTGCCGCCAGGGACGTGTCGGTGGTCAAACCTGGTTTGAGTGAGACATCTGGTCCTCTGGTGCCGAAGCATTCCGAAACAACCAGCTTGCACAAGTCCTACGACTGCGCTTGGTCGGAACCTGCAGCGCCACGCCCTCCATGAACTGTGCGCTGAGGTCTGACAGGTCGTCGGAGACGCGGTAGACAACGCAATAGAGGCCTTGCAGCACGGTAGCAACGGCCGGTTGCACAGAGAGTGCAGAGAGTGCTGTGCTGTGCTCTGCTCTTCGTGCCGCGGCGCCCAGGGCTGCGGCCAAGCCTTTGCTTAGCTCCGTCTTGCCGCTGCCGTGAGTGCCGGCCAAGGCCACGCCCAAGTGCAAGCGACAGGCCTCCCCCAAAGTGCAGCCGTGCAGCCCCCCCCCCCCCCCCCCCCCCAAACCCTCCCCCTTCACGCCCCCCTGCCCGCCTGGGTGAGGGCGATCCAGCACCTCTCGGTCTCGGGAGCCATCACCAAACGCTCCGTGGAGCCCAAGAACTCCCAGCCTCAGTAGCTCTGCTCTGAGCTTCAGCCGCCGCTGCACTCTGTCTTCGGCCGAGGCTCCGTAGGCGAAGCTGCTGCTCAGCTGCGACACGCTGAGCCGAAGGGTGGCACTGGGCGCCGTCCCGCTGGCGGGTGCCCCCGGCCCCAAAGCTTCGCCTCGAGCTCAGAAGTGCTTTTGCACACGCTGTTTTGACTCTCGACACCCGGCCACCCGGCTGGAGCGAAGACTCATTTTGTCTATTTGTTCTGGTTTTTTGTAGGCTTTTCTGGTTTTAGTTATGTTTTCCTTGACTTTCGGAATCTAGCCTGGTGGCCGTGACCGTTCTCCACCTCTGACTGGAATTCTGTGTTTGTGTATTTTTCTGGTTCTTGTTTGTGGATTTTTCGGTGTCAATTTTTCCCAAAACTCTCCGCTCGTCTCGCGGCAGGTGCTGGACTGTCAGAAGCTGCTGCCGCCTGCTTCAATGCTGCCGTGTCTCTCACACTTCTGTTATCGCACCGCGCGCTTGTAGCATCCGCGAAGCTTCTGGATTGACCAAGGAAACGGACCAAGAAAGAGAGATCCAACAAAATAGGCCCTCCCGACCTGGGCTCGTAGATTCGTGGATGATCACTCTGAAGCGTCTAAGTCCGCAGATGGCATGTCGGCCTCGAGCGTGCGAATAGCTCTCCGAATAAATGTCAACGACGGCTCAACTCAAAGTTCTTCAGCGTCTCGGTCATCTTTCATGTTTTACTTGCTTCCCTTCCTTGTGCATACTTAATTTGTTTTCTTCGTCTCTTCCTGGCATCCTCTTCTTTGCTTTCCTCTGCGTCATTTCTTCCTTTGCTCCGTCCTCTTTCGTTAAGTCTTGATTGCGTTCTTTCGATAGTGTTTTCTTTCTCTGCTTCTGTCCGTCTTTCGACTTTCCGTGTGAGTAGTTGTTTCTCTGTCCTCCTCTGTGTGCTTCTCTGCAAATTTCTTTCTTGAGTTATGCCTTTTTTTCGGTGTGTCTCTTTTTCTTTATTTCTCTGGTCTTTGCTTCTTGCAGTCTATCCTGCTTTCGTTCTTGCGTTCTTTCTTTGCTACGTTCTTTCTTTCTTTTCTTCTGGTCGTCCTTGCTGGCCTTCCGTCTTTCGATGTTACTTTCTTCTGTTCTGTCTTTCCTGCGTTCTTATTTCCTTGCTTCTGTCTGTCCTTCTTTCCTTCCTTCCTTTCTTTCTTTCTCTCCGTCCTGGTGTCTTGCTTTCTTCCTTTGTTTCCGTCTTCGTTCTTTCTTTCTGTCGTCCTTCTTTCCTTCCTTCCTGTCTTTCTGTCCTTCGTCCTTTCTTTCTTCCCTTCCTGGTGTCTTCCTTTCCAGACTGGCTTTCTTTCTTTGTTTCTTTGCTCCTTTCGTTCTTTCCGGCGTCCGCTTCTCGCCTTTCCCTCTTTCTTTTGTCTGTTTTCAACCTAAAACCAGACAAATATTCAGAAAAAAAAGCTAGAAAAATTGACCAAAACAATACGGTACCTCACCCAGCCCCTCGGGCCTTTGAGATCCAGCGAGTAGCGAAGGTGCTTCTGGAAGTCGAAGCTCCCTGGACTGGCGCCGCGCAGCAAAAGCCTTGTCGCAACCGAACCCTTCGGTGCAATCCGCCAAAACGCCGTTCTGCAATGCTGACTTCAGGAAATGCCAGTCTTCCTCATGCCAGTGCCGCTTGCTTTCCCAGACTGCGCAAGAACCCTTGCGAAGAGATGCAGCATCGCAACGTCTGCCTTTCACCCTACCAGGAATGTAGAAGAAGTGTGGGAGGAGCGCTTGCAGTTGTGGCTTGGCTCTGAAATGCTGCGAGCAGCTCGAGCTGGCTTTGCCTCTGTTTGAAGACCACGAGCAGAGACGAGGCCACCCGCCGCTGCCCAACGCTGCCCTGCCGGACGGCACGCTGCAGCAGCCTGCAAGCTCTGCAAGCTCTGCAAGCTCTGCAAGCTCTGCAAGCTCTGCAAGCTGCAAGCCCTGATCTGCTCTGCCCCCGCAGCCGCCGCAGCCCGCAGCCTCAGCTGCAAGGTGCTGTGCCAGCGCTGAAGATGCTCCTGCGGCAGGGCAAGCGATCGGGAGAGGAAGAGAGAGCATCGTGCGCGTTCGCGTTGCTCTGTCTCCTTGGCCCCTTCCCGGCTTTGCAGCAAGGACCTCTGCTGCTCTCTGCGAAAATTCGTGAGGAGCGCGGAGCAGAGAGCGGAGCAGTTCGGAGGCCCCGGCTCGAGCTGCATCGTCCAAGTCACCTGCCAGGCCACTTCCACCACCTCGCGCGGCGGGAAGAGCGGACCGACGAAGCGCAACAGCGAAGAGCGGACGGAGAAAAAAAGAGCTCTGAGCTCTCTCTCTTTTCGTCTCTTTCGTCTCCTCTCCTCTGTGGAGCCCTGCCTGGCTCGGCAGATCCGCGGAGGCCACGGCCCACTCCACGGCGTGATCCGCCGCAGCCGCCTGGCGGCGCCACCGCTTTGAGCATAGCAGCACCGGTCGTCAAAACTTTCCACTCTTTCCCGCGCCCCTCCAGGTGCGCCTCGTCGATGGCGCTCTTCAGGAGCTGTCGGAAGGCCGCCGTCATCGAAGCCTGGATGGCCTCAAGCGTCTGCTCCGGCCCACGGAGCTTCACCTCCGGAAGCGAAGAGCGGAGAGCGCTAGCCGGGCTAGCCGCTGCACCTTTTTTTGGCGTCTACCATCACCTTTTTTTGACCTATATCGACACCTTTTGGTACCTACATCAACACCTTTTTTACGTATGCCATCACCTGCAGTTTAAGTCTACCATCACCTTTATTTTCTTTATTTTACTTTTGTTCAGGCACCGTGGAGTCACCTTTATTACCTGTTTCATTCAACTTGCCGATCCACAAGAATACAACACGAGCTTGTCACAACGCTAGAGCGAAGGCGCGAACGGCACGGTTGCAAAGCCATACATGGCCCATAGCCCATGGCTGCCTCTCCCGCCCCTTGCTTAACTCTCGGAAAGCCCGAAAGCCCGAAACTAAATAAACCGATCGACTTCAGATCAACAGCTTCTCCGAAAAACTATGGAACGCTAAGTTGGAAGCAACGGGAGAATAATGTGAGCGAGCGAAACGAGAAACCAATAAAAACCAAACGGAATACGTTCACGACACCACGGGTCGCAATGCTTTCTCTGCAAAGCCGTTACCGTTCCCTTTTGTACAGGAATGAGGGGGGGAAGCCCGCCCCTGCATCCACCTGTGTCCCCGGAGTACTATATGAAGCCACTTATACCTGCTGGGCACGACATCGATTCGCTTGCCCTTTGTTTCCGTGTGTGCAAGAAATATATTATAAAGCATGGTTCAAGGTGCGAGCCGCCGCGAATCGCAGATTCCCACCTGTTTTCTCCTCACAGATCACATGGTGGAAAGACTGGAGGCAATCTGCAGGGAGAAATGGGTGGGAATCCAACTCACCCCCCAAGTCCCCACCACATGGCCTTTTTCCTGCTCGCTGCTTGATTATGTATTATGTACCGCCCCAGCGGACTTTGCAAAGCCACAACACTCAGAGATACTCAGTCTCCGCAGCGTCGCGGCGTCTCGCAGCGCCTTCGCTTGGAGGGGCAGGCGGTCGCCAGCGGGCGAGAGCAGCGTCTGCACAGCGCCGTCCTCGAGCTCCCAGGAGCCCAGACCTGCAAGCCGCAGGCAGCGCTGAGCCCTGGCTCTGCTAACCGCACCGCACCTGGGAAACACTGCCGTGCCAGGCACTCCATGGCTCTTGGAGAGCTGCGCTTCCCAAAAAGCCGCAAAAACTGTAGAAGCACCGCATCGGAAAAGAAGAAGAGCCGCGGAAAGCTCTGCCGCCTCACTGCAGCCCGAAGCCCCCTCGTTGCGGCAACTGTTGCAATCAAGCGGCTTTGTGACTAGGAAGCCATCGAGGTCCCTGATGATGCTGTCCATGGTCTGACGAAGAGACTTGCTGCAGGGGAGTCTGCACGATGGTGCAGGATGCTTCAGTGCTGCAGGGTGCGGCAGGCGGGCCTCGCCCAGCTGGCGCAGCGTCTGCAAATTCTGAGGGTCCAAAGCCAGGTCGACCACGGTTGGCCTTTGCGCGAGCCTTTGAAGCAAGGCCTTCCAAGTGCTCTCCACGGGCTGAAACGCGAGGAACTCCGTCGGGAGCTGCTTCTGCAGCTCTGAAGCCGAAAAGACGCCCTCCAAGAAGCGAAACCGCTCTTGGCAGCTGCAACACTCCGCCAAGAGCTCCTCCACCTTCTCGAACCGCGCCTGACGAAAGCAACAGCTTGCAGCTTCCGAGCTCAGCTCAAAACTCCGAAACGACCTGCCAGAGCTTCACGCGGTCCGCGTGCACGGCAGCGAAGCGGGACGTGGAACTGGAGCCCACCACGGCCAGGCCGTCCTGCAGCTGCTCCTGCAGAGCAGCCAAGCTCTCCACCCGCAAGGCACCGCCCGGCGCGGCAACGATCGGAAGCTCCAAGCGGCCTCAGCGTCGTATCGACGTGACACGGCAAACTTCTTAAACAAGCACTCGCAACGGAAGTCGGCGAGCAAATTCCACAAAGCGTGCAAAACACACACACACACACACACACACACACACACACACACACACACACACACACACACACACACACACACACACACACACACACACACACACACACACACACACACACACACACACACACACACACACACACACACACACACACCGAGACGCTTCTGCTGATCCATGCAGGCATGGACCGCATGCCTACAAAGCACCACCCTCAACCCAGGATCCTCAAAATGAGGCGCAAGACGACGATAGTGGACGGGCGGACGGGCAGGGGGGGGGGGGGGCGGGAGGGTGCGCCGGGGTGCAGCGGGACTCCAGAGCCTACACAGGCTTTCGCCTCGCTATCACAGGTCGGTGATCGCTGTCGGACGATGGACCAGGTCGATCCTGACTGCATCGTGGCTCTAGCAAAGCGATGAAACGCGCACGACCCTCTCTCGAAGCTTCTCAAAGGCCCCTTATCAGCTCGAGAAGCTCCCTCAACGCGGCTTCCTCGAACACTTCACCACCAGGACAAAGACGTCTTTCTTCTCTGACGAGGAAACTCAACTACCACAGCAGGATCCAGACGGGCCGTCCTGAAGGTGACCGAAGCGCAGAGATCGAAACGTCGGAATCGCTCGAAGAGAGCACTGCTCTGCTGCTCTGCAGGCGGCACGAGATTCGATCATCATTACGAGTCGAGGAGTCGAGTAGAGACTGCAGGCTTCCGCACAGCGGTGATCGCTGAGACATGCGTGGGCTGATGGCATCCCAATGCTCTTTGCAGAGAGGAACTGCTGACTCTCTGGCGACAGACAACCGCATGCTGCACCTACCGAAAGCGCTTTCGAAAAAACATGCAACGGCCGCGCCCAGGCTGAGGCTCCAGGCTCCAGGAACGCGTCAAGTTCTCCAGCGCCAGCTCCACGTAATGCTCCTCTCAATATCAACTTTTGAGGACATTCGCGGATTGCGCATGCGACGCATCATCGCGATTCAGCGTGTCATCGCATCAGTATCCGCCGCACTCTCCCGGGGTGAGCGTCCTGGGTGGCGCGGCGCGCGACGGCCAACAAGTTCGCCATGTGCTTCGTGAGATTCCAATTGGCCGCCTGGCCCAAAGCCAGCTGCGGCCGCCCGGCGTGAGAGACGTCCAGGCGAACGTCCAAGGTCACGCTGAGCTCCTTCCAATGCCTTCCCCGCAAGTGGGGGTTCTGCAGCACCTCCAGAGACGACAGTTCCCGCGCTGCACTGTACTGCCCCGCACTGGCCTCCAGCACCGGGATCAAGTCCTGCATGTACTTCAACCTGGGAGCAGTTAAAAGAGAGAGGAAGAGAGGGCGCGCTCCGGGCTCCCTGGCTGGCTCTGCAGCTCCTCGAAGACGGCGTTGGAAGGCAGCTCCTGCTGGGCCGCCTCCGCTTGCGCCCACAAACTGGTGACCTCGGCGCCCAAGGCCCAAGAGGGCTCTGATCTGCGGGCTCTGCGGATCTTTCGAAGCTGAGAGCAACTGCGTCCTTGGACGTGAGCATCAAGTCCACCAGAAGCAGATCCTGAAAGGCTGAAGGCTGCAGAGCAGCAGAGCAGAGCAGAGCAGAAAGCTGCAGAACTGCGGCCAGGTCGCCGAAGGCAGCCACTCCTGGCCTCGCTGCGCTCTGGACTTCGGGTCACCACATGCATATTCGAAGTGCTTGACCCAAACATGTGGAGAAGCAGCCTTATCCTCAAGAAGGCAAGGGTCTCCCCGAAACGCATCCGAGACATGCTTTCTCCCAGCCTCTTGCTGCTTGCTACACACATGTTCTGCGAACTTTGTCACACGCAAGAAGCTTCGAACCCCCCCCCCCCAGGGTCAAGTTGTTGCAGACTGGCATCGCGGTTATCGGAAGACAGGTAAGAGGCACTGCGGGGCCTGCTGTAGGTTTATAGCATCGTTAAGCTATGAATGCGAATTCAAGTGAGAAGCGTCGTTGTGCAGTGCAGCTAGCATCCACGCTAGCACTTTGAGCACAAAGACAGCAATTTGGGCAGACTCGCACTTTAGGTCAAGGCCAGGGCACACTTCCTCTGCCAGTCTTCGAAAGTCCTCCAAAGCTCCAAGCGCCTCTGCAGCTGCAGCCAGGCATCCGTCAGATCCTCACTGCGGCGGAACGGCAAAAGCGGGAAAGGAAGCACAACGCCACAGAGGCCAAGTCTTGCACCACCCAGGGAGGCGGAACCCTGCTGGCAAGAGGCTGGTACCACAAGCCCGTCGCCTTTCATCACAGCCTGTCAAAAATCCGAAAAGTCTCGGCCTGCTCTCGAGCACGATCCATTCTCGCTCTCGTGCCTGGTAGCCCTGGTAGAGCTCCTGGTCTTCTTGGAGCTTCCGCAGCTCCTCCTGCAAGGTTTCCAGCTCCCTCAGCTTCGAGGAAACGTCCACCGCGGACCTGGGACAGGAAAGACGTCCATCCACTCCAGTCCCTCTTTTCCTGGCCCCGGGCCCTTTCCCGGCAAAGTCCTCAGAAAGGGCAGAAAAGGCTTTGAGACGTGGTCTCGAATTCGCTTGCTTTCGTGGCTTGGGTCCCAGCCGGAACGCAGCCTGCCGCCAAGGCCGGAGAAGTCAAGGACCTGAAGCGACAGAGACTCAAGCCCGCTACAGCTCTGCTCAACCTGCTCGGCTGTCGGTGCCCACACGGTAAATCTCGGTGTAGGGCGCCGTCGCCGGCAGCTGCAACAGCTCCGGATGCCGCACCTGCTCCTCTCAGATTCAGAGGAGAGCACAACTGCCGAAAAAGATAAGGGGTGCCCGGTGGCCCAGGCGGTATGCCGGGCGCTCCTCGGAGGCGAAGACGTGGACCTTGGCCTCCAAGGCCGAGAGCTCCGCAGCGAAGCGCTCCAAAAACCCATCCCGCAGCTCGACAACCTTGCGCTGCGAAAGCTGAGGAGAGGAACGCCGCTCCATTCCGGCTCTCTGCGCCTTCTCCTCCTTCTTTGCGAAGACGGCCTCGAAGTTGGCGAAAGACCGGGGCATGGAAGCTACTTTGGCCCGCAAGGTCGTGCTCAAGTAGACCCTCAAACGACAGGGCACACAAGCGCTGCGCGTGCGCGCGCGCTGCCCTCACCGCTGTCTTCCCCTTCGCTCGGGGTCCGGCCGCTGTTCCTCCAAGATCTCGTAAAGCTGTTGCATCCTTCCGAGGAGCTCGGCCTGGGTCCCCAAAGAGCCCCGCGTCTCCTGCCGCAAGTTTTGCGCAACGCTCGGGCTCCCTTCCTTCCCCTACCAGCCGATGTTTCTCTGTGGGAGATGCAGAAGGCTCGAAAAGGCATGTTGGGAGCGAGTGTACAACGGCGGTCGCGACACTGCGGATCTGCCTTGTGCAAGTTACATCCTCTGCGAATGAGGGGTATGGAGAGTTGTTCAATGCCCAGAGTGTCCCAAGGTCGCTGGCAACAGAAAGTACGACCCGAATCCTGGTGGCAAGAACAGCGCAGAATGGATTCTCCGAGTTCGTGTGACAGACGACGGTCTCTTGGAACGATTCAGACAATTAGTTCGATTAACTTCGACGTGGTTGCCTTCACTGCTCACTGCTGTGCTTGTGTGATGGCACATGAATGAATGTGCGTCTGGCATTGGAGGCGATTGGTCCCACCTCGTACATTTTCACCGGAAACGTGCGGCTTCGAGGATGACAGAACAGCAGGCCAAACAATTCGTCATTGACCACAAACCCTGCTGTAGCCCGACCAGGAGGCCTCCCGACAATAGGTGATGCATCGTGTGCTGGAATGAAAAACTGTGCGTGCGTGCGTGCGTGCGTGCGTGCGTGCGTGCGTGCGTGCGTGCGTGCGTGCGTGCGTGCGTGCGTGCGTGCGTGCGTGCGTGCGTGCGTGAGTGCGTGCGTGCGTGCGTGCGTGCGTGCGTGCGTGCGTGCGTGCGTGCGTGCGTGCGTGCGTGCGTGCGTGCGTGCGTGCGTGCGTGCGTGCGTGCGCGCGCGCGTGCGTGCGTGCGTGCGTGCGTGGGTGCGTGCGTGCGTGTGTGCGTGCGTGTGTGCGTGCGTGGGTGTGTGTGTGTGTGCTGATGGCAGCAGGTCCTGCTAGATCGGAGCCTGTCCTGATTGTCCAGCACCGTTGATTCCAAGCGTGAGAAGATAAGGTGAGCTTCGTCCAAACACATGATTATGGCTTTAATATGTTCTGGTGTGCTACAAGTTCTCGGCGCATAGTTCCGCAACGACACGGTATAACTAGAACGAGCCTGAACAGAAGCAAATTTAGGTCCATCTGGCGACAGTCCAGTCCGACAGGAAGCCATGGAAGAAGAGCAAGCGAAGGCTGAAGCCATGTCAGAGGAGCTAGCGCAGGCTGCGCAGGTCTATGGAAAGCTACTGTCGGTGGGAAGAAATCGTCGATTGGCCATGAAGCTCTTGGCAGAGATCGCTCGAAGACCAATACGTGATAATACGTGCACCTTGGCTTCGATCAGAAGCTAATTGATTGGTTTTCCAGGAGCCCAGTAACGGTATACGACCAATCTAGTAAGGGAAGCGTGCCTCACCGACTACTTGGAATCCCGGACCTATTGGATTGAGGAAAGTCTTGCCGAGTACAAAAACAACTCCCTCGCCTACAACAGCTATGTGCAAGAACCCCTCAATCCTCGGGAAATCGTTGATGTGGACTGACGTGGGAGCCAGCTTGGTGGCTGAATTTAATTCAAAGGTGTTTTCACGGAAGGCACAATGCCAGAGGAAAGCCAGAGTGCTAGACGGTGTCGTTTCACCCATATGCAACCCTGGTTTCGGCTGGCTTTCGACAACTTAATTTGTTTGTGCAACAAACTAACCGGCATACCATAGTAGTGGCAAACGGGATTCGCTGAACACTGTGGTCAACATCCACCAGCACGCCTTGCGGTCGTTACCCTTCAACCCTATATCATGGCACTCTGCCTTCTAACCCTAAACCCTAAAACCCTGAAATTCTGAACCCTAAACCCTGTGGCCTACCCGCGCTTGAGACTCCCGTGGCCAGCATATTTTGAAGCAGCGATACTGCTTGAGTGTCTGTGAGATGTCCTGAGAGCGGCAATTGAAAGGGTGAAAGCACGAAAGCTTCAGGAGCTGTTCTCAGAAAGGATCACAGCAGAATACGTTATCAAGAAGACATACACTGGCAGCATCTTGAAGGACTCAGCCACCAGCATGACATTCGATATGCAAGCCAGTGTAGCGGCCGGGCGGTGGCGGGGTAGAAGGCGGCGAGGCTGAAACAAGCTGAGGTAATTGCACACGGCCTCTTCGTGGCGCTTGGCCACACTATCATACTTCATATGTGCCATGTGGCCTACCCGCGCTTGAGACTCCCGTGGCCAGCATATTTTGAAGCAGCGATACTGCTTGAGTGTCTGTGAGATGTCCTGAGAGCGGCAATTGAAAGGGTGAAAGCACGAAAGCTTCAGGAGCTGTTCTCAGAAAGGATCACAGCAGAATACGTTATCAAGAAGACATACACTGGCAGCATCTTGAAGGAACCAGCATGACATTCGATATGCAAGCCAGTGTAGCGGCCATATCCGACCTCGTAGTCTTCTAGCATCGTGCTTTGCAACGTGCTGGCAGCCCTGGAAGGGCCAAACGCGGGGTGTCCCTGAGCACCGCGCGCACCTTTGCTTAAGGTGTCCGCCCTCGGACACCTTAACTGACAGCTCAGTGTCGGAGCCCACACCGACCCAGCAGCAGGGACTTGAGCAAACTTGGGGCTGCTCGCGCTCTGGTTTTCAAGGCCTCCGAAAGCTTCTCGAACTCCTGGGCCACCAGAGCGTGCTGCTCGTACCGGCGCAAGCTGGAGTCTGAAACCCACCTTCCCCGAAGCTTCACATCGAGGACGGTGCGGTAATCTTTGAATCGGTCCCATGTGGCCCCAGAGTGCCTGAGTTGGTGCAGCACTGCCAAACCTTTCTTGAGCTTCAGGCTCGCCAGGCTTTGATTCCATGCGTTGGTGACCTCCGTGTAGCTGGTAGGCAGCAGCGGTCCATTGAGGACTGCCCCGGCACCTTCCAATACCGCACCCAACCAGGGAATTTCCTTGTTGTCTAGCATGATCGACTCGTTGTTCACATCTGTCTTCGAAGCCTGCATGTCTTCGGAGGGGTGCAGATTGATGGCCCAAGTGCGGCCCAAGAGCAAACTCTTGACCAGGTCCCTGCGACGGAGACCGAACACTTCTCCCGGGCGAAGATACGCCACGAACATCAAAAGCACTGCCATGCACTCGAAGAGCTTGCCCGCTTCGGCCATCTGGAGCGCAATGAGAGCGATCAGCGGCCAAGCCAAGGGCGGGCGAGTGACACCCGGGTCCAGGTTCCGCCACCCTTGCATGGCTCTGCGTGTCCTTGGTAGCGCGTGCTTGCCTCCCAACTCCGGCCTGTAGTCCGTCACTGCCGCCACTGCCTTGACGCCCTCGCTGACGTCCCAGCCCTCCAGGAAAGCTTGGTTTACAAAGAGGAGCAAGGCCCAGTCCACGTCGGCTGGCTTTTGCCGCGGCAACTTCTGGGCACTGCAGAAAGCGATGAACAAGTCCAGTTTGTGACGGTACTCCTCGCTGGTCCTTGGTGCGACTGCCGCCCTTTCCAGAAGGGTTTGCTCCGGATGCCGGGCTCGGGACACTGCCGTTGGTGCAACCTTTTGCCGCTTCTCGGCCCTGCTTGCTTCGTCGTTGCCCTGGAGAGCTACTCTCACCACACGTTTGGTCGGAGTGCCTCTGATCTTCCTGGGTGCCACCGAAGCCTTCAGGATCGCCAACTGCCCGCCCGAGGAACTGGTTGACCGCTTCCTTGATTTCGGCTTGGGCAGTGTTCGGGTAGATGATGGCGTCGCGGATCCGCGCTGTGAACGCTTTGCCGGCTTCTTGCGGGGCTTCGCGCTCCCACGTCCTGGAACCGGCATCCCCGGCATTGAACTCTGACGGCACCCAACGGTGAGTAAAGGTGCAACACGTTGCGATGCAGAAAGCGGCCGCTCTTCGGCAGCACATCAATAAAGGCACAGCTTTAGCCCGTCCTCTATCAAAAGCAAGAACCATGCCTAAATTGTCACCAAGATGCACATGCCTCTTCTGGAAGTTGCCCTTGCTTCTAAGCTTGTGCCTAATAGCCTGGAGGGTGCCGCGACCTTCAAGGACGGTGATGTGCTCCTTCATCCGCATACGACACGCGAACTGATGCTTCCACTCCGGGTTGCATGCAACGTCCGAGGGAACATGCTCAAACTGCAGGTTCAACTGAAAGGGGTCGTGCTCCATTCCAGTTACGTCCCGAACTGTGTGCAAATCAGAGAATGGATCAAGCGATAGTGCAGCATCCCTCGCACGATTGAGGGGATCTTTTGACTTGAATCGCCACATTTCACGACACATGCCGATCCTCTTGACTGTTTCCTCTGAACACTCCAAAGAAGATACCGCAGTACCCGAAAGTGAAGCATCACTGACAGTAATGTTTGGGCTCCATTCCAGTCTGAGGTCGGCATAACACACAAGCAAAAGGGCAGCAGCGATCCTACATTCGTCAGCTGCTGTGCGCCACAGTCTATAAGGTACTTTGTAATGAGCAGTTCGGAAATCATACACAGACCGAAAAATAGACAATAGCTCCCTCCGCAGCATAAAGAGATGTATGCAGTGCCCGATCACCCGCTCAATGGCCTTACCCGACACCCTAGGGCGCCCAGCTAGCCAGAGTAACGCCAAGCGGACCTTGTCCCGCCTAGCGGGGATTGGTTGCACCTGGCCCCGCTCACCGTCGATGATGAATCCCAGAGCCTGTGCTCGAGTGCTGGCGTTTTCTTCTTCATGGACTCTGAACCCCACTTCTCTAAGACGATTGGCCACACAATCCTTGGCCCATTGGACACGTACTGCATCAATACCACAAACGTTCATGTTGTCAGCATACGGTATCAAGACTGGCTGGCCTTTTTCCAGGTCTGGCGGCGGCCTCCCATCCACCAGAACCTGGTCAGGCCCACACTGCAATGCGATAGCAGCTTGGTGTTGGTGAATGCGTTGTGCCACCCACATAGACCAGCTCCACCCCATGGGCACCACACACATGCACGGATACACCTTGCCCTGAAAACCCTCAAGGAGCGGAATATGGCCTGTCAAGTCATTCGCCTGCACTGCCGGGAGAGCGAAGTACGGGCGAAGTCCTGGAGGAAGGCCAATGCTGTGGAAGTAATCCTTAACGTCACTCTGAGCAGTAAAGAGAACTTCACCTTGAGGAACCTCTATCTGTGCGAAGGTGTAACCCGCTGCCAAGGCGATGTCGGGGGGAGCTGCAAACATCTGGTTACTGGCCCTGCAATCCAAGACCAAGCGCAACCTACCATTCTTTTTGGCAACGAAAAATGGGGTGATTACACTGATGGCAGTCCGGGAGAAAGTGATCATCCCTCTCTCGTAGATGTCCACGATGAACTGGTTGTAGGCCTGAGCAGAGGTACGTAGGGCTTCGTCCATGTATGGTTTTATCCTGCGGCTCCCGTCGTTGACCCGATGCTCCACAAACATAGCGCTCTCAAACCTCTCTAGAACTTCACGTCCCCTCTCGTCGATGAGCTCCCTGGCGTCCAGAGGATGGGCGCCACACTCCGGCAACGAGACGAGATCTCTCTGGTAAGCTTTTACACCTCCGGTCCCATCTCCCCCTGAAACATAAGGGCTCGACGGACATTCAAGCAGAAGCTCACGAACGGCCTCACGCTGGAACACTTGACTTTCGGGTTTGGGCAAGTCAATGACTTGCCGCAACAAAAGAGACTGAGCAGCGGCTTGGTTCTGAGAAGGCGGCCCACACGATGAAAATTTGAAGCCCGCCATGTTGTTGAGAGCAGAGATTACCTCGTTGGTTCTTTCCAAGTTCTGCTCTCGCTTTCTGCGATGTCGCCTTGAACAAACCGATTCCTTGAAAACCTCCTGTGGCCGGCGGCCCTCGGGCTGAAGAAGAGGCAAAGGAAGAAGATCTCGCCCGGCCCGTCGAAGCGCAAGGGCTGGACATACTCAGTCTCGAACACAAAACTGTACCAAGCGAGCTCGCTTAAAAGGACTCCCCGTGAATGGAAAACTTTATGAGAGGCCACCCCCCACGGAGAAGAGCGTGACCCCCTCGATGCTCTCACTTGTCCGCCCCGCCAGCCGCCCCTCCACCTTTGGGGTTTGGCCGGCCAGTCTTTCTTCGCTGCTCCATCTCCTCCTTGGCCTTGCGGGCCTCCTTCGCAATGGAAGCCTGATCCCGAAGTTCGCCGGCGACATACTTCGCGAGGCTAGGATCCACACCATCACCGCGACGGTACGCCCAGCCCATGAAGACATCCGCCGCCGAGTAGTCCGGCGATGTGGGCGAAATCCTGTGGGCTTCGCGGATGAGCTGCCACCTCCTGATCAAGAGCTCGGCCCCCTTGAGGTTTGGAAGATTGAGCTGGTCCACGGTCGCCATGGCCTCCAAAACGCGCGTGATGACCTCCATCTCGTAGACGCTCCTGTCGCCCTTGGCCAACTCATGGGTTCGCACCCAATGCTCATGGTCGGTGACCGGGGTGAGGCCTCGCATCACCATGGACTTCATCACCTCAAGGCCGGACGGCGGACCATCTAGCTGAAGCTTACCGCCAGGCATGTCGACCTGCTTCATGAGAGCCACCATGTCAGCAAACTCAGCCCGGCGCTGCCCCTGAGGATCAAATCTCAAAGGCAGCACTCGCAAGTCCTCGGCATCCATGCTGCCCACAAGACCGGCATCGATTTGCTTGAGGCACAACTGTTGTCCACCACCCAAGTCCAGAATCGCACGATCTCCTTGTTGAACTACTCCAGCAGGCAAGGGCTGCCCCGCCTGCACAACCACGGATCCGGCCCTGGTGCCTCCACGCGACTCCAGCGCAACCCACACCGTGGGGTTGACCGGTGCAACCGCTTGGACGGGCGCGGCAGGTGCAGCTGCCGCAGGCGCCCCAGGATGAGCAGGCAGACCTAGCCCTGCCCGAAGCCCAGCTGCATACAAACTGGCCTGATGCATAAGACGCTGGTACTCGATGGCAGTCAGAGCCCCGAAAGTGTAAACATGGGCGGGATTATCCGCGCAGGAATCGCTGCACCCAACCCTGGACCTGCATGATGGAACTCAGTGTAGTCAGGGTTCAAATGGGACAGTTGCTCCTCGTAGATATCCCAGTCGGGCGTCACGATCACAAACACGTCGTTATGAACATGGGCCCCAACTAAGCGAGCATGAACACATGGTGGAACTTCGCCATAATTAACGAAAGCTATGTCTCCCACAGAGATCATTTCAAGGCAAGAGCCAAGCTACTGCCCAACACTCCTCGTTTGCCCTTGCCCTTAGAGACCGCAGACAATGAATCGAACTTCCAATTCTAGACGAGATAGCCACCAAAGGCCAGCCAGCTTAGACCGACCAGCGACCAGGCGAGCAGCTCTCTACCACAAAAGTCTGGGGTTGGATTTGAGATGCAGTCGCAATGACAAACACAGGGCGCAGCAGAAACTCTCTCTGGCTTCGGACCCCAAACGTATGATCCCCAGGAGAGTCCAATCACCAAGACCGCTCCCAGCAAAGCAAGGTCCATCAAACCTATCCCTAAAGACTCGAGGCTGAAACAAGCTGAGGTAATTGCACACGGCCTCTTCGTGCCATGACCCTTTCACTACCCTTAAACTCTTAAACCCTATACCATGGCACTCTGCTAACCCTCAACCCTAAAACCCTGAGACTCCAAATCCTAAACCTTAACCCTTTCATTACTGTCATGGCACTCTGCCTTCCAAACCTAAACCCCAAAACCCTGAAGCTCTAAACCTTAAACCCTGTGCCAAGTCTTCTTCATTGCCGGCTTCCTGGCATCTGCATTATTTGAAAAGAATAATAAAGTGTCAAAAAAATCTTGGTCTGTATTTGTCTTTGCAAGTTCTTAATTTGTCTTTAAGAGTCTTTATTTGTCTTGAAAAGTGTTTAGTTGCCTTTCAAAATTCTTAATTGTTGGGATTTGTCTTTAAATATCTTTATTGGTTCGTCTCCAAAAGTTTTAATTTGTCGTTATTTTGTTTTTGTTTGCCTGGATCTGGACATTATTTTCTTTACTTGTCTTGAGTCTTTATTTGTGCTTTTGTCGGTTATGTCGAACAAGCCCTGTGGATCTAAACCTTGTGGTTCTGGTTCGGTGCAAACGGTCAATGACAAAGAGGAACTCTGTACAGTCTAAATAATAAGCAACATGGAGACACAGATGGTCTCAGTCGGCAAGATCACCCAAGCTACGACCGAGCGAATACCAAAGCAGAAGGAAACTCATCAGCCGCACAGCATATCCAGAACTGTTCAGCGCTAACTTGTAGAGAGAAACTACCCACACTCCAGTCTTGGGCTCAGCAAGATCCCAGCCAAAGACAATAAAAGAAGCACGAAGCACGGTGCCCATCAATTAACACTCCTTTCCCACATTGCTTTTGGCTGAATTCGTTGCAGGCGCAGGGACCTGACTTCACCGAAGCCATCCTCGGTTTCGCAGCCTTGGGTTTCCGAACCTTCCTGTGGATGCTGTGGACCTTGAAGTCCTGGCTCTGCAGCCTAACATCAATGATCGCACTGCACACGGACGGGGCAGTGGGGTGGTCCTGCTTTTTTTGGAGCCTGCAGAGCCACATGGGGCAAACACAACCCACTCCAGGGGCACTCGCAAAAGCACTGCCCACTCCAGGATCCACACATCGAGTTTGTGCGCACACACTCACTTGAAACCAGTTTGTTCGCTGCATGCTCCTGTCGAGTGGCCTGTGTGCGCCAGCATACCGAATCGCAAAGAACAACACACACTTGATAAGAGAATCATGTCAGAGTTCAAATGAACATCGACCGATTCCTATCACTGCGCTCTTAGGGAGCACAAAGCCAGTAGGCACTGAATCATGACCAAGATGCGACCACTGTTTAAGATGCAAGTGCGAGCAGCATGGGAAGCAGAGCGATGCACGCAACTTACAAGCGATGAAATACCCACCAGCTGTCGCCTCGCGACCCAAGTGCGGTATGACATGCGCTGTTTTCTTGGGTTTTCGGCCTTTTCCGGACGGGGTTACTTTGGTGTCGCCTAGGACATACAGAGTTGCAACTTAGTTACAAGTGCTGAATAAGCCACTAACTTGGATTGTAAATACGTTAACTGGTTTATAAGTTTTGCTAACTTAAGTTAGCAAAACACGTAGATATCGAGAAGTTGAGTAGTTAGCGGGCAGTTAGGGTAGAGCAGGAAAAAAAAGTTAGCAAGAAGTTAGCGTACTTATAGCGTTTTCATTAAATTTTGCATGTTTGCTGCACGACCATGGGTTTTTGAAGGTGTTTTCGATAAGATTCGGTTATAGGATAGATATGTTGAAATGTAGCCATTTCTCAAGGAGCAGGGTAGCACTGCGGCGGCCACTGTGGCGGCCATGTCGACAAAAAACTGGAAAGGGCAATTACAGCTGCCTAGATGTTCCTTATATGGGGGTGAAGACGTTGCCTCAGTTCCCTGACATCCAAAGCAAGCAGGCTGCGAATCTAAGCAAATCTGCGGAAGCAATTCTATTAGCTCCGCGGTCAAAAGAAGCTGCAATTCGGCTAAAAGCCTGTGTCCGCCAAATGTCCGCCCGTGTCCGCCTGTGTCCGCCGGGTCCCAAGACTCCCCGGAGGAGTGTCCGCCGGATGTGTCCGCCGCACCCTTGCTTTAGCCGTGTAGGAGCATGTCCCTGTCCGCCCGTGTCCGCCGGTCTACAATCCAGGGCCTTGTCATAGGAACCGCCTGTCCGCCGGTGTCCGCCGTTCTCCCGCGGTCAGCAATGCCATGTGTCCGCCGGGCTGGGTGCCGTCATGCTTCATTTGCTGCTTTCTCGCAATCGCCGCTGTTGCTCCAGCAGCCTTTTTGTGAAAGACCGGCCTTTTGTTTTTTGGGTCCTTGTGCTCCCGCGAGCCATGGCACTGCAGTTTCCAGAACCCAGCGAAAAGCAGCAAACCGTCTGCAAGTACTGCAGCCTCCAGTACCCCACTCTTGCATTAGTGGCATTGGCGTGTGCTGAGGACAAAACGAAATCTTCTTCATTTGACTGCTTCTGTCGGTTGAGTTAGGCCAATTCCAGCCAAAAACGATTGAGTGTCTGTAACTGCAGAAAAACCATCAAAAAACTTAGCAACAAGTTAGCGAGTTACAAATAAGTTATAAGTCCATCTCTAACTTCATTTTAACTTGCAAATAAGTGTGTTTTAACTTGCTGCTAACTTCCTAAACCCGCGGCGTCACTAAAGTAGGCCTCGTCAGTGGAGACCCCCTCGGAAATTTTCTCCAGAACCCCAGTCGCAAGGTTAATTAATTACTCAGCGACCGCGCGGAACCCTTGGGAACAGGGGCGGACACACACACGAAGCCAAGCAGGCAAGCAAGGGCTCTTAGCGTCATTTTGTATGAACATCGCGAGCATGTGCCAGGGTGTGCAGCGGCCTTTGAAGCAACATGATCACCTGCGCTTCCACACACGATCTGGAGGAAAACCCATTCGGGTGAAGAACTCGCACAAATCGTCTGCTTGTTGCTCCGAAATCGTTTTGGGGTAGGCATACTTCAAGATGATACTCAACCGACTTTTCAATCCTGACAATCGCGAGTTCCACGTTCCAGCACTTTTCGGCGATCTGATTTGCCACCCATGCGTCAATGGTTTGAACGTAACTGTTCGGGAGGACACGTTGACGAGCATGCCGAGGTACTCATGGTTCAGAACGTGCTCCAACTCCACCGGGCGCTTATAGAAGAATTGATGTAACAGAACCTGTATTCCTGGAAGCTGTACTGCGAAATCCGTGGCCAAAATCAACCGGTTGTCTACGTAGCGCTGGATAAGTACCTGCGAACCTGCGACTGCCAGCGTGTTGGGGAAGGTGCGTTTCCAGTGAATTTCCATGGCAGCCACGCAAATGGTAGAAAGTATTGGGCTTATCTGATTTCCTATTGCGGTCCCTCGAGTTTGTTTCCATGCCACACCCATCGCTTCGAACACTCCCAGCTGAAACGACAACAAAACAATACGCTCAACGTCCTCTAAGTAGACAGTCTTATAATTAGCTTTGCAGCTTGCCAAAGAAGACCCAGCATGCGCTGCATAACGTTTGAAATGACTGTGGGGGTTCACCATGATGCATGTGTCGTTGTGGGTCGCCCGGTACTCGTCCAGAAGCCGTTGTACTGCATTCACGACCTCCGTTTGTGGAATGGAGTTGAAAATCCAATCAAATCTTGGTTGACTTCCACCATACGGGCGGTGTCACTTTGTGCTCGCAGGAACCTGTGAATGTCACTCCACAATTGCGGAGTCGTACCCGTGCCCAGTTGTTCTGGCCACGTAGAAGATATGATGCTTGATAGCGCCATAGAAGTGGCTGTGAGTAGCGGTGCCGCGAGAGAGTTCCAGTAGCTCACAATCGTCCTTGCCGTTGTCCACTGCTTCTTACGTTTCATGAAAATATATCCACGAGGGCACCTCGGGTCAGACTTGAACCCCCACGAATACCGTTTGCGAAGATCCTGTGGTATCTGTTGTGCGAATGCTTGCTGGTATTCACGTGGTGCATACGGTAATCGTGTGAACACTGTTTCGTCTGTCCATGTCGTCCACTGAGTGCTGTAGCACAGGTTGGGGCAGAAGAGCATAACATGGCCACTGCAGTGGTCCTCATTGTGGATGACGAAGTTGTCGTTGAAAAACTGTTTAAGCTTCTGCACGCTCTTGAAATTAAACCGTTCCTCTTCGTTCAGCTGGTCAAGGTGCTGCTTCCACTGATCATGAATGAACTCCGTGAGGTCTGGTTTGCTCCAGCGCGGGAAATAATTCCGCTTCCAGCAAGCATCAAAAGCATCTTGAAACATGGAGTTATACTGACGTCTGGCCGGAAAGAAAGTGGATTGGGCGTTCATCCATTTGAATTTTGTCAAATCGCGCGTCAGATTGAACTCTTCGAGGCCAGCTGCGATGTGACCATTTACCTGGCTGAGGTTGGGATGTCGCTGTAGCCATTGGTTGCAGGAGCATGGAATTTCTGGTAGGTGTTGTTGTTCTTGCATATTCGGTACCAGCCTCATCCAATTGTGCAGGAAGTTGTCCAAGGATTGATGGGCTGATTCAATAGGAGTGCACGGCGGCAAATGCAACGGTACTAGAACAGATTTATGCTTAAGAACCAAAGCCTTAAGTAACTTTTTCACGGCACTTGAAAAGCTCGAATGAGAGAGAAAAGGTACTCTGAAAGCAAACGGCTTACGAGGAACTGACGCGTTCCTGAATTTCAACACACCTTTAAGAACCTGGCGCGCTCTACATGCCCTCAGGGGTTCAGCGATGTGATTTGTTAACCGGAACATGGCATAGACCTCCTCCACCGTGTGTTTCCCACTGCGAAGCCTCTTTGATGCTTCAAAACTGCATTTTGACAACTCTGACAAGTCATGAAAGATTACCCATGCGTTCGCCAGCGTCACTGTCATGTGAACTGGATGCTGTAGAGTACGGTGCTTTCTGCGCAATTTTGCCCAGAGTCTGTCTCCTGCTCCACGTGCCGACCCAGGGACGCGCCTGGATGCTCTGCGCAACCCAAACGCTGTAGGTTTCAAGATGTTTCCTATGTTGGGCCAGTTCAATGTCGGCTGCCATGTCTGGATTAACTTGTGCTCCATGGCCCACGCTAGTTTGTAGCTCGAATAGGCTCCCAGAACGACCGTGGCATAGTCCAAAAAGTTGTCCTTTTCGCTCCACCATTGTACCGCTAGCTCAGTTTTGACTAGCTTCTTTGCCGAAACCTGCCGAAGCTTCGTTGCACGATTACAATCTCGCGCAGTGGCTGTCAATGAGGAAGAACCTATATACCAGTATCGCTTCCAATTCCTTCGGTTTGGGGTGCTGCACGTTAACCTTTTCGTGTCAAGAACCCATGCGACATCAAACTGAAACGGTACTTTCATGTAGACTATGTTTGAACAGCGGAAGAATGCAAAGGAATACATGGAGGGATGCAAACCCAGTGATTTCACCTTCATCTTCAGTGCCAAGCTATACCGATCAAGCGTACTGGACCTTGTGCATAACACCAACCACGCAAATGAGGTGGCCCACATCGCGATATGTTTATCCACACCAGGAACATGAGCAATGATGAACTGCAATGTCGCTGCTAAGATGCGCATTCGGAACCTGCACTGCGTGAACTCTCTGTAAGTGAAGCCTTCATAAGCTGAGAAGCTTTGCTGCACCAGCAGTCCAGAAAGTGCATGTATCAACGCCGTGAAGCTCATGATGCTGTGCACTTCCAAAATACATTTCGGCATTTCCATCTCATGGAAAAGCCAAGGGCTGGCTGCGATCAGTTGGGTAACCCAGTTGGTGTAGATTTCCAACGACAACGCAAAACTTTGCAGAAACCCTTCGAAGTCATACCTGGTACTGGCTTTGGCACTTTGCTCCGCATGGTTCAGGTTGTGAACAATACCTTCACGTAGGCGTGGATGCCAGCCGAACCGAGCCAATGACTTGAATAGATTTTCCATCGCAGTCACACTTGATCTACCAAGGACGATTCGACATGAAACGACATTCAAGGTCCTGACAACACACACGCACACACACACACACACACCTAACACTTGGAAGCGCTGTACGGGCGGAACGGTTGAGGTTTGTTCACAGACAAAGTGGCAACAGTGTTCGGAAAACCGCGACGTGTCCGGTTTCGGAGTGTCAATCGGAGCGAACGGTGTTCCGATGGCTGCATCGGATTATCTTCGACAATGCTAAAGCTGCAAAAGCTGGCAACCACAGGAACAGCACAAGCACGAACCACATGCAAGTGTAATCAAAGCATCAAGCACGTATTGACATGCAAGCTTCAACAGAGCAAACTGGCAACTGCATTGGTGCATGCTGAAGCATAGTATAACATGTTTTCTGTCAGGCGCATCGTAGCTGTAGCTATCACAAACCGGCGTGCTTCATGAAGGCTGCCACCGCGATGATGTGCGCGAGTGTCTTACAAGGAGCTTTCATAGCAATCTGGGCCGGCAAACCCCATCGCACTGCAAGATCGACCACTTTCTGTTTGGTTTTCTTGTCACCACCTCCGATGCTGTCGAACACTTTGGTGATGTACTCTTTCAGCTTCATGGAAAGGACACCGTCATGGAGTTGCGATTCGGCGTGGTGCTGAAACTCTTTGATCACCTTAGCATTAGTTGCTTGAATCTGCGACACACGAGGTACCACGGAGGCTGCTTGTTGGAGCACGTCATAGGTAACCGGGATCTCTTCGAACTTCATCTTTTTCAGAGAATGGGCATTGTTCACGGGACTCTCCGCCTTGCGTTTTTCTGGAGTGATTGGGATTCCGCGCTCTTCAAGTTTCTTACGGTATTTCTCATTGTCTGATTGAAGAACTTGCATCTGATGTAGCGCATAGAGGTCTTGCTCCACAGGCATGAGGGGCTTCAACAATTCCACGATACGCTGCACCAGGGGAGCTACATATGCACCTGGGTCGTCTTGCTTCTTCGGGGGTTGTTGGTTGTTCTGAGTCCAAACGACTTGCGAGACCTTGTCGAGATCAACCCCGTTTTCACGTAGTGCATGACTCAACTTAGCCAAGAATATGGTTTCTGGAATAGACCTGGTGAACACCAGCCCCGTGAACCGTCCCGCAGCAATGTTGCGCAAATTCCATTCTTGTACTCCGCGATAAGCCAGTTGATGGACTCGGAGATCAACGATTGGTATGCCTGCTAAGCCGCGGGATCGACTCCATGAAGTTGCTTCTATAGTTCTTGGCAAAGCCAGATGTCCTACCAACGACGTGTCATAATGCGTGGCGCTGGGGCTCCACGACGATGGGGTCTTCAGCGACTCCGTCTGGTAATGCTTCGGGGTTGAATTGTCAGGGGGTGATGGGGCGAGCAAGGGTAGCCTAGAGGGTTGATCCTTCCATTTGCCCCAGTCTTCATCGTCGTCTTGAGAATGCCACTGTTCCCACTGCCATTTTGTTCCCCACCACTGTTCTGACATGATCAACCGCAAAGGCCAATGACAGTCTACAGTACGAAACGCCCTGAGCAAAAACCTCGAAACCTGGAAGACTGACCTAAGCAAACCGGCAGTGCAAACAGACGAAACATGAGTCCTACGGCTTGAACGTGTCCGACAATCAGCAAATGCACAGCGCACTTGTTTAGATCATGCCGTGGCAACAAAGAAGTCGCAAGGTATAAAAAGGTGAGGTTGGCTAATGCGGTAAGGGTGAAATCAAAACTGTTTCTGCGCACTGTATACGTTCAACGAGACCTCCGCGAAGTAGGAAACCCAGCGAGCAGATCAACATCAGCACCACTTACCAGAAGAACTCGGCCAAGGATCTCCATCATTCGCGCGTCTGTTTGGTTAAAGGACTCGCATGAAATAAGAGCCAAAGCTTGTTGTAGCAACGAGCGCCAATACTGTCTGCTCATACCATCCGCCACTCCCGGTGCGAAGAAACGATGATCATGCGCTCGATGAGGCTGGAGGTTTGTTGGTCGAGGTTTCGCTTTGGGTCTAGTGCCACTGACGACAGTAGCTGTATGCTGCACTTTTCTCGCCAATGGTGGGCGTACTCTGCGAGGGACTGGAGATCTGCTTCGACGATTGGGTCGATCTGCGTGACTGGATGTTGCTGTCGGTGTAGCGGTTGTTCCGAACTGCACATGTTCTGCTGCCATGGCGGTGACTGGGGAATTAGCGACACGACAGCAACCGCAACCCAACACCGGCGCGAAAACAGGGAACAGAAACATGCCCAGAAGCACACACACACACACACTCACGCACAGAGACACCCACCAAAGACACGACAACCCAACTACTTACGCGGAAAACTTGATGACTGCGGCCATGAAGCAAATGTCCACTACCATTTGAGGCGCGAATCTTGCAATAGGCAATGGCGAGACTAACCATGAGTCAAGCATTGACATCGTGTGTCAGACAGTACATACGCAGGGCAACAAAGACCACAGGACGAAGATGACGAAGAGGATGGCATGAGACATAAGTAATTAACTCAGAACAAGAGACATCCTAAGCGACCAGGGGCGAGCTCATTGTCGTCCAAATGTGTCCTAACCAGAACAAGCCACGAGACAAAGACCACTGAACACAAAGACTTTTCAGGACAGTCAATGAGCAGATGCAGTGAAATTATTCACTTGGTCACGACCATGTCATCAGGGAATGAACTTCAGTGGTCGACGGGTCGCCTGGCCATACATCCAAGGGATTGCAGACCAGGATCAGAGTTGTCGCTTTGTCAGAAAGACAACCCGATCACACTTGATAAGAGAATCATGTCAGAGTTCAAATGAACATCGACCGATTCCTATCACTGCGCTCTTAGGGAGCACAAAGCCAGTAGGCACTGAATCATGACCAAGATGCGACCACTGTTTAAGATGCAAGTGCGAGCAGCATGGGAAGCAGAGCGATGCACGCAACTTACAAGCGATGAAATACCCACCAGCTGTCGCCTCGCGACCCAAGTGCGGTATGACATGCGCTGTTTTCTTGGGTTTTCGGCCTTTTCCGGAGGGGGTTAGGCCTCGTCAGTGGAGACCCCCTCGGAAATTTTCTCCAGAACCCCAGTCGCAAGGTTAATTACTCAGCGACCGCGCGGAACCCTTGGGAACAGGGGCGGACACACACACACACACACACACACACACAGGAGAACACAGATATCCACCATGAAACGCAAGCGGTGACAGCAGGCAAGGGCACATGTGCCAGATCCAGAGCGACGTCAAATCAGCACCCTTTGCTCATCTTTGTTTCTTGTTTAAGCTTGTGAGGAGTAGTTCGGCAGAGCTATGGAGCCAGACCAAGACAACATTGCAGCGCAACAGCACGAGATCTTCGGCCATCTTGTCGACTATACAGCAGTCCCAGCTCGCTCAGAAAAGGTGCGCACAGCTGCGCTTCAAAAACATTGCCACCAGTTCTCAACAACTCAATGTGTTGGGATCCAATCTACCGGCGCAAAAGCAAACCCAGGAACCGTTGGCAAACACTGCCTTGACTACAACAAAGAAGTCATCGACACAGGCTGCCAGGTAGCAGAACATTAAGGGACAGCATGCAGCATCCACATCGGGGCACACTTCGACAACATGCACAGGATCCTCGAAACAATCATCAATCCATGGCAAATTCATCAGCTTGCCGCCGCAAGCAAAGCTGTTCGCGTCAACTGCAATGTATGTGCAGCCCATGCATGGTTGGGGACAATCATATGGCAACAACATCGGACACCGAGAAACCAGTGACAGAGAAGACGCCCGGACTCACATTGACATCAAGGCTACCTCAAAAACAGGAACATGCATCAATGGCAGCGGATACGAGTTCCAACTCCCATGTGCAACAGGCTCCAGATTCCTGGCAATGTACCTTAGCAGCCAAATCCGCTAGAGCGGATGCAATCTACCAAATCGCAACAGCAGACGTGAACCGCATCCATCAAGAAGCCTGACTCAGTTGAAAGTAAAGTGTTCTCTTTTGCTGTACACGATTGAGCAAATCGCCAACACCCACAGCACCGCAGAGTACAGGAACATCGACAAGGACCAGCGCCCACATCACGCATTCATCGAACGCGCAGGGAGCCCTCCTACCCTGAAATACTTGATGCTAGTCCACTCCGCAATCCATTACACGTGCAAAAGCTATCTATGCCTTTCTACGCGACTGCTGGCATGTATGCTGCTACATACAAGGCCTTGCCGGCTTGCTTTCGGAGGAACGGACGTATGCTGCCGACCAGCCACGTGCTGGTTCCCACGGCTTTCCAAGACTTCATGATTACCACGATACCACGACATTCAGCTCTGATCACTGGTGCCGTCATCGCAGCAAGAAGCCCTCGCGGTAAGCATTGGGGAGTATGCCCTTTACGTACAAGAAAGGCCCGTATCAACAAGAATCAACACGGTGCTTACCGCCTATACTACAACACAAACATCCACATGATGCTTCGGCATCTTTGAGTTGCCGTGGTGGTCCTACACACCTAACCAACGAAGCCAATCAATACTTCAGCTACATGTACAACAAGAGCCAAGCCGACAACAAGAAAGGACACAATCCCAATTAGCAGAGTCCGACACTGACGGAACCGGGCATCAACAAGAACCACACCAAACTCTTGAACATCCCTAACACCCTACCGATTGAAGAAACAACAGCGCGAGCAGGTTGCAAGACATTCACTTCGACCATGGCTGATTGAGCGCAGAAATCCGCGTTCTTGAAACCATCCCCACACGAGGCTTACGTATCCCGGCAATGCAAGAACCAGCACTAAAGCAACGCGAAGCACTAATTACGCGTGTGGTGCAGTATTTCGGACATTTACCTTGACGAGATTAGCATGTTTCAAGCAAGCGATTGCCTTGAATACATTAGCATGGTATAATAAGAGAAGACCTCAGTTCTGTTTTGTTGGTTTCTAGAGCTGAGGTAATGGTCAACACGGATTGTTGGGGGCATTTGTAATTAACTGTCAGCGGTGAAAGTCTTGGACTTGTTAAAGACGGACTACTGCGAAAGCATTTGCCAAGGATATTTTCATTGATCAAGAACGTAAGTTAGGGGATCGAAGACGATCAGATACCGTCCTTACTTTAACCATAAACCATGCCACCTTGAGATTGGAGGTCGTTACCTATACGACTCCTTCAGCACCTTATGAGAAATCAATGTCTTCGGGTTCCGGGACAAGTATGGTCGCAAGGCTGAAACTTAAAGAATTGACGGAAGGGCACCACCAGGAGTGGAGCCTGCGGCTTAATTTGACTCAACACGGGGATACTTACCTACTTACCAGGTCCAGACATAGTAAGGATTGACAGATTGATAGCTTTTTTGATTCTATGGGTGGTGGTGCATGGCCGTTCTTAGTTGGTGGAGTGATTTGTCTGGCTAACTCCGGGAACGAACGAGACCTTAACCTGCCAAATAGTTACATGTAACCTCGGTTACATGGGCAACTTCTTAGAGGGACTTTGTGTGTCTAACGCGACGAAGTTTGAGGCAATAACAGGTCTGTGATGCCCTTAGATTTCTCCTTCCTCTAAGTGATAAGGTTCATGAAACTGTCCAACGCAACGTCCAGAAGCTGAGCACTGCGTCCGTCCGAATAACTCACCGGATCATTCAATCGGTAGGGGCGACGGGCGGTGTGTACAAAGGGCAGGGACGTCATCAGCACGAGCTGATGACTCGCGCTTACTAGGAATTCCTCGTTGAAGATCAATAATTGCAATGGTCTATCCCCATCACGATGCGTTTTAAAGGGTTACCCGGCCATCTCAGGCAAGATTGCCATCTCGTCGAGCGCGTCAGTGTAGCGCGCGTGCAGCCCAGGACGTCGTAACAAGGTTTCCGTAGGTGAACCTGCGGAAGGATCATTCGCACCATGCAGAACTTGTCGTGAACCTGGCTGCACGAGACTGCTTGTGAATTTGTTTTCGCAAGTGCGGCCATGGGCGACTGGAGGTATTCGGAGCTGCACTGTGTACAGTTTACAGCGACGGATATCTTGGCTCGAGCACCTATGAAAGGCGCAGCGAAGCGCGATAATCGTTGTGTTTTGCAAAACTCCGTGCACCAATGGCCTCTTGTTTGTGCATTGCGCTCTTGGGATATGCCTGAGAGCATGTCTGCTTCGTTGCTTCTACTTTCATTTTCTGCTGCTCTTGCTAGTAGCGAAACAAAGGCTTGTGTGTTCCCACACTTCCCGAATTTAAGCCTTTAAATAAGCGGAGGAAAAGGAACTAAACAGGATTCCCTCTCCGCAGCACCTGCAGAGTTCCGAGGAAAAGAGTCGAGGCCAGCCACCCCAGAACGGCGGCATACACGCTCAAGGCCAAGAAGTACATCTCGCAGCCCCTGGCCATCTTCACTTTACGAAGCAGATCGCCAAACGACCTAGCCGGAAGTCACGCCATATTACCAACCTCCAATGGAGATGCGGCGGTGAATGTGTGGAGGGAACCCGCTAGTTCGGTCGGACGAGTCCGTTACCCTGGGAGGAAAGAAAACCCCCGCAAGACATTCGGGCAGAAGTGCCTTGAAGCCCGGTGGTCTGGATGAACAGCCACGGTCGGACGCAGACATGAAACGGTCTGGTCCTCTTGGCGGCGGTCGGACCGGCCGCAGAACGAAAAACAGAGAGTGAAACTGAACGGACGTATGTGAGACACGGACCACGGAACTAAGTCCACTGCAAGATGTAGGCCAACCACAGCCTCACCGAGGCGTAAAGGGGTTGGAAGCGGGCAAGTTAAAATGCAACCGACCCATTGCGATGCAACGGCTGCAGGATCGGTTGCCGTTGCGTCCTATAACCAAACATCCCTGATCTCGCTCAGTAACTCAACACTATCTGTCGATGTCTCAGATGAGCTTTGGGCTTTGAGCTGAGAAGACCTCACACCGAAGCCTTTTTTCGAGCCTGTGTCTGAGTCTGTGTAGCATGTGGATGTGGGTTGCGTTTGCTTTTGGCTCTGCTCCGGGCCGGGTCCTCCAAGTTTCGGAGGTCCGAGACGAACTCGGCCACGGAGCCCGGATCCCGAGAAAGCTGCCTCCGGTCCAGCGCACAGCTAGCGCAAAAGCACCACAAAAAAAATATGTAAAAAAAAAAAAAATATATATATATATATATATATAGATGTACGCAGCACCTCTGAGGCTCTCTGTTCAGGCGTCCGGCCTGGTCTTCCCACCGATCCACTGCGATAGCTCCTCCGAGCACAGCAACACCACCTGTGCAGAAGCCGGGACGGTGAGTGCGAGGACGGAGGGAGAGGGAGCAGCGCACAAAACGAGCAGACGGCTGCGCCTCCGGGAGCTTCTCAGACAACTCGCTGAGACACCTTTCAGCTCACCGCAAGCAGAACGCAGTGGGGATGCTTTGGGGGCACCCCCGCTCTCTGCTTGCTCCGCTTGAGCTCCGTGCCGAGTTGGTGCCTTTTTCAGCTCGCCGAGCATGGCTGCGATCCTCCCCACACATCATGCCATGTCATGTCACGACATCGAAAGCATGCCAGGACGATGCCCCTCTCTTTTGAGGCCAAGCTGCTCGATCTCCAAGGGCCGCAAGAAGTGCCGGCTCGACAACTTCTCGAAGTCTTGCAAGCCTTCGAGAACAAAGGCATCCGTCACACTGCCGTCGCAGTGGCATGACACTGCGTAGCGCCTTCCTTGTAGTCGGTCAGGATCTCTGCAAACTTGCTTACGGGTCCAGAAAGCCAGATGCCCTGGACGATCTCTGGGATCACAGCATTTTGGCACTCGTAGCACCATTTCAGGTTGCCATCGAGAACCCTCAACCTGAGAGGGCCATGCGCGTCAAGAGAAGGCGTGGACACAGACGTGAAAGCCAGGTGGCTTGGAGTCAGCTTCTCGAAAAGCCATCCTCTCATGAGACTCATCAAGTGGCGGGGCCAACAGCAAAGAGAGCTCAGCTTTTGAAGCTCTTCCGGGGGTCTCCTCAAGGTTTGTGAAAGGCGAAGACAACTCCGTTGCCACCCTGCCTCGGCCAACAAGGAAAGAGAAAACCTCACCTCCAACAAAAGGCCTCCCAGCCGTGCCCGGGCCCTTGCGGTGCCTGGCCCTGCAAGCGCTCGAAGAGCAGGTGATCGGCTTCCCTCTCCTCCTCCTGAGACGCGACGCGACGCCTGTATACAGCACCCTCCCCTCTCTTCTCCCTTCGCTCCTCCTCGTCCTTGACCTCGAAATTGCCAACACCAGATCTAACCAAAAAGCGATGAGCCACCAGGTCCTCAACCGTGTGCAAATCTCGCAGCCCCCGCCCCGCTCCCCTGCAAACCGAGACCTTGCTTCCAGACAATGCTTAGGCTTCTGTTGCCAAAGTGCAACGGCTTGGTGTCATCTCGAGAGCTTGGTTTTGTTGACCTCTTTTGCGGTGTGCTATCCACTATCCTCAAGTATCTCAAGTTTTCAGGCATTTGGATTGAGTTGAGGAGGCTCTCGGGGCCGATTCGAGCACTGAACCGACAGACACGTTTGCAAGAGCTCTTGACTGCAGGGAAGAGCACACTAGTACACAGTCGGCGTGGGCACTATGAGTGGCAACGCCTTGGCATCTGCAAAGAGGCTTGCGCGAAACCTCCAAAAGAGCAGTGCTGTGAGAATGAGAGGGAGGACAGGGTTGTTGTTGAGAGAAGCAGTTGGACTTGAGAAGCTGGGGAAGCTTGGGGGCTGGAGTACAAATAATTCATGTCGAGAAGCCGGTCGATAAGAGAAGAAGAATGGAGAGTAAGAAACATTAAGGAAAAGAGCAGGCCAGGCGTGAGCTTGAGGAACAACTTGAGGTTGAGATTGATTATTGCTGCTGTGGTGCTACACCAGCTTCATGGGAAAGGGCACAAGGGATAGAAAATTGCAGTGGAGGGCCCTCCAGTTTTAACGCGAACTGCAGTGCGAGCCTGCCGAAACTGATTTGCTCTGGGCTTAAGGCTCAGGGATTCAGGGGGTGCAGTTTAAATAGGACTCAGGCTTCCGACGCATTTGCTCTGCGGTTTTTTAGCGACCAGCGTGACCAGCACAAAACGCAGCATCTTGCGACGTCCAATGATCTGGCAGCTGATGGGGTCTTGGAGGCCATCGTAGATGAAATAGAATACAATACATGAGTGATGATCGTGCATACCATTGTCATGTTGAACCAAGGTTGGCTACCATCGATGGCTACTGTCAACGGCTATCAATCGCGACGAGTCTTCGCAAGACAATCACTTGTTGGCACGGCGACCTCAGAAGCAAGACGTCAAGTAAATGGTCAACCCTCGCATCCAGACGTACATGCGAGCCTGGCAAGGCTTCAGAGGAAAGGCAAAGAATAGAAAAATCCAAAACACATGACACAGCCAGAGAGAACCTGAAAGCCCTTGCAGCCAGTTGTATGTATTTGAGTCCATGTGCTGCTTATCCTCTTGGCATGTCGTCTGTAAAAAGACGCAGAGCTGTGTAAGATCAGGTAGCTTCCTTGGACGTGGTTCCTGGTCCCATTTTCACACCCCGCATACTTTTCTTGTTGCAGAACTGCTGCTTGGCTCGGCAAAGAGGTCTGCCCGAATGTTCAGCGGCATCAGACGAAGGGCACACGCACGCACGAAAGGCAACACCTGATTTGTGAGAAAGTGAAAGTGTTAGTTACTACCCATTCATCTGCCCGAGTGCCGGCGACGCATAGTTGCAGGTGAAGAAGGTGGCCAACGTACAGCCGTGCCGTAACCAGTTGATGAACTCCACTGAGACCTCCACGTCACTTGGACACCTCGGGGGTCGCTTTTCAAAAGTGGAAGGTGCGGCAGTGCGGCACGGCTGTGAAAGTCGGCCAAGGAGCAGCTGGACAGCCATGGTCTGGGCCACGTGGTCTGCGTGTGCAGCGCTTGTCACCTTCAGCAAAATCTGCGAGCCACTGTGCCTCAGAGAAAAGCAGGAGAGGGGAGAGGGGGGTGCCGTGGGAAAGCAATGCCAAGGCAGGGGCCCTTCCTCCGGCCGGCCTGCGAGAGCCGCCCCAAAAGTTCGCTTCGCAGCAAGGCCCGTCCCCGCCTTCTTCCAAGCCGAGGCTGCGCACGGTCTCGGCGATGGAGGCCTCCAGCACCTCCACCTCAGAGCAAAAACCCACGGAAAAAACTCGTTGTCCGGCCTCCGCTCGGCTCAGCTCTCCTCTGGACTCTTTTCAGCCGAGGAGCCAGGGACTCGGTGCAGAGCAGGTCCACGAGACGCGCGAAGCGCAGCAGCCGCCCGCACTCGAAGCGCAGCCGCGAGCGCTGCGCGAAGCTCACGTCCTCTCTTACCAAGCCCTACGTCCTACGTCGTCTTTCTGCATACAGAGCCAAGAAGGGCTCCCCCGTCCTTGGAGAAGCCGAGGCGCTCGAGAGCCTCGCTGTCCTCTTGATCCATCCCAGCACGCACGATGGCCGCTGAACCCAGCTGCCGGCCCTGCAACACAGCGCTCAAGCTAACAGCCCAGTGGCTCAGCTTCCGCCGGAGTCTTCGGTCTGGGGCTCCGGCGCTCACAAGGACCTGCCGCGTGAACTCGCTGTTGTCGCTGGTCTCCCGGCGCACCTGCGCTCTCTGCGAATGACTCTGACACAAGGGACTGCGCGAGCTAGGCCCCTGCACCTGATCGATCACCGATGACAGGATTCGCGAAACTTCCTGCAAGGGGTACCAGCCCACAGGAACCGTTCGAAGCGGAAAGCCCTGTGCACTCTCCGAGAGCGGTCCATCGTTACTTTGGCGGCCAACTGCCGGGCACGTTGGAAGAGATCGTGCTGCCAGTTCTTCTGGGCCACTTGGAATTCCGCCAAAGTCTGCGGCTGCGGAAAATGGCACCGCAAACATCGCAAGTTTGCGACATCCTGAAAAATCTCGCGCACAGCGAAGTAGCTCGAACCTCATTTTCTGGCTGCAGCACTGCAGCCTACTGAAGAAAGCGCGGCACAGAGCATGTGAAGGCCTAGTGACGGAACCAGGGGTGTAGGAAGAAGACGCGCTCTTCCAGCACTCGTCCGGCTTTCGTCATCCGGCCCCACCTCCCTGCATTCCGCCAGTGCAAGAAGGCCTTCCTTTTGGGAAACTCCTGGAAGAACTTGAATCGCCGCAAGAGCCGGAAGAGCCGCCGTTCCTGCAGCCAGCTCTTCAAGGAGACGAAGGCCGTCGGCAAACCCCTCACATACGTGGACATCCCCGCAGGGCTCACCGTCCTTCAGGGATCACTGGCATGCTCAGGCATCAGTTCCGCCATGCAGTTGTTCATGCGTGTTGTCAGGGACTTGCGTCCCTGGCAAGACCGTTATGAAAATGGCAAACTGGCACAGGCACATCCGGTAGTTTCTCCTTCTGTAGGTTGACTCTAATGCCGTTGGATTGGCTACAGCGAAAAGCGTGGGCATGCCCTTAAGGCCACAATCACGAACCAAGTTGGGATCACTTATCCTCAGTGCTCGGGTTTGCTTCCCAACATCTGGGCCACCTCTACATCCTTCAGACGAATCTCTAGCTCCTTACAGCATCCGATCGAGCTTGGAAGATTACTGACGTTAAGCAGCAACAGCACCTGCTTTCACTACTCTCACCTGGAGATAGAGCTTGCTCCCGCCAAAAGGGAAAAAACTTGTCTTTCTACGCCCGCCCTTCGGTCATGTACCTCTCCAACTGCACCTCCCTGAAGGGCACCAGCTCCAAATCGTAGGCGCTGCCACCATCGATGTGTCGGACATACACGAACTCTTTCCCCAGCGTTTCCTCCCGCTGCTCGGCCCCTCTCAAAATCTCCAGAAAAATGTCGAAAGGCCGCCCCAGCGACCCAAACTCCTCACACATGAGATCGCTCGAAGGAAAACTGTGATGCTGTACTCACCCGTGAGCCTCCTGCGAGTCGCTGCCGTCGGGTTCCACGTCCCTCGGAGAGCGAGGCTACCAGAGCGAGATAGAGCGACAGAGCGGCTCGGAGAGGCTGCGAGAGCGAGAGCGACACACAGCGACACAGGCTTTCCCGTAGCGGCCGCGTTGCACGTGGGCGATGCCCAGCTGGGATGTCTGCGGGTAGGCGGCCACCAAGGTGGAATGCTCCGGCGTCTCGTGCCGCGTCTCAGGCGACAGGGAGACAACCCGCGCCCCCGCTTCGCCGGCCTGGCGCCAAACCCTTTGAGCACCCTTACATACATGTATACGTGGGTATATATGCATACATATATATATATATATGTGCCCGATACCTGTAGGGATTATTCCACTACGCTTTTGAATACAGCTACATAATCTAAAGGTTCAATCTGTTTTGGTATTAATGTCTCTCAGTATAATTCATCCAAAAAGTTTGCACGCGCATAATGTTATGTAGCTCTCCATTATTATGGAGCTGCAACGAACATGAACTCAGTCGGATAGTGGTATGTAGAGGAACTATACGAGGGATAGAAAGTGTTACACCACCAACACATTCAACTGTTATTGACGCAGCAAATTGCATCAAATGTTATCCGATATCACAAGGCATCAACCGCAACGTGCAAGAGACACATTATCGGAAATATATTTCTCCCATATTCCATCTGGATGCAATCTTGATTTTCCATGCTATTGTTCTTGCTGTATGTCAATTGACACAGCGCTATCAGATGCGTCCGTCTCCATTCCGTGTGAAGTGAGGTCGCATTGCATTCATAGTCATTCATATGTGACGACATACTTGTTATATCGGCATGAGTATGTCACGTATGTTTCCGAAGATGATACCATCCCCTTGCTCTGAGTAGCAACATCTATTCGACATCGTCAATCGACCGCTATTCAGTGATATCACGCGGAATGGCATCGCGTTCATCCTAACAAACATGTCACAATATACTGCTGATGTGGAGTCCTATTGGAATTGCAGGGTGTGGCACAGTTATGTTCATCTAACTCTATGACAATCATGTATGCGAGGTTAGCATAATATCATGATATCCCGGACAATATGTTAATCCGACAACTGTCACCATCTCATGGATCGAACTTCCATGTAGCTGGAAATTCAGTCTGATGATACTGTCATACATGGAACATCGATACAAATCTGTAGCTTGATTGGGTGGCCGGCATCCACGAAGATCTGGGTTCTCTACAGTAAATAAGATAAAAGATTCTTCAGGGATTTCTATAAGGTCTCTATATAGAGGATCTATAAAGTTTCTGTATGGAATCTATATACTATAGAACTTTCTGTAAAGGCCCCATATGAGGGATCTACAAGGGGCTTCTAACGGGTTTCTTTGCAATGGATGTATAAGGCATAAGGTTCGTATCAGGAATATCAATGTTGCTCATGCTGCAATACTCACTCAACATCACATCGCGTGATGCAGCTTTTTCACGCAGGGGACATGCTAGGTGTCTGTTGTTGGTGAGCCAAAGCGAGCACACGCACTTTGTGCGAAATGATGCTTCAAAGAAACATTAAACTAGCCACTGACCTTGCAAGCTGACTGATAACTGCAAAGATGTCTGGAGCTGTCATGCGACACAAGCACTCTTGGCAGCGGCAGCCTGCAGACTGCATGAGACACGTGGCTGCCTGCTGCAGGCAGCGGTCCGTGAGGCACAGAACTGCAAGGCAGGTCGCTGGCTGCAGCTCGTTGCATACAACTTTGGTCGAGTGGAGGGGAGGCGGTGGCGACACTAACAGCTGCGGTGAGTGTTTCGATTGGCAACATGCCTGCGATGTTGCTCATGCTGCAATACTCACTCAACATCACATCGCGTGATGCAGCTTTTTCACGCAGGGGACATGCTAGGTGTCTGTTGTTGGTGAGCCAAAGCGAGCACACGCACTTTGTGCGAAATGATGCTTCAAAGAAACATTAAACTAGCCACTGACCTTGCAAGCTGACTGATAACTGCAAAGATGTCTGGAGCTGTCATGCGACACAAGCACTCTTGGCAGTGGCAGCCTGCAGACTGCATGAGACACGTGGCTGCCTGCTGCAGGCAGCGGTCCGTGAGGCACAGAACTGCAAGGCAGGTCGCTGGCTGCAGCTCGTTGCATACAACTTTGGTCGAGTGGAGGGGAGGCGGTGGCGACACTAACAGCTGCGGTGAGTGTTTCGATTGGCAACATGCCTGCGATGTTGCTCATGCTGCAATACTCACTCAACATCACATCGCGTGATGCAGCTTTTTCACGCAGGGGACATGCTAGGTGTCTGTTGTTGGTGAGCCAAAGCGAGCACACGCACTTTGTGCGAAATGATGCTTCAAAGAAACATTAAACTAGCCACTGACCTTGCAAGCTGACTGATAACTGCAAAGATGTCTGGAGCTGTCATGCGACACAGGCACTCTTGGCAGTGGCAGCCTGCAGACTGCATGAGACACGTGGCTGCCTGCTGCAGGCAGCGGTCCGTGAGGCACAGAACTGCAAGGCAGGTCGCTGGCTGCAGCTCGTTGCATACAACTTCCATCCCACCCAGCCCATCTGGTGGTGCATGGGGCGGTGGCGGGACTAAAGGCGCAAAACCGGCCGGGTGCGCAGCTTTTGAGAGACATAATGAATCAAAGCGCCTGCCAAGGCGCCGCCCGAAGACAGGACTAGCTGGTGCAGCACGCCTAGCGTGGGGCTCGACGGACACTGGCCATCTGCGAGGAAAGGCGAGGCAGGCTCCACCACAACGGCCAGCTGCAGGATGAGCTCTTCAAAGACTTGGTCAAGGACCAGCACAATGAGACTGAGGAGCCTCCGCACGATTAGGCGCAAAACCCCGCCAATGAGTTTAGCAGCAAAGCGTAGAGCAAATGGCCGGCACAGCAGAACTAGAAAGGAGACCACGAGGCACCAGCGCAAGGCTTGCCGCAGCGACCTTAACCACGGCAAACCTCTGTGGCACCGCGAGCGCCAGCCAACCGCTGGGCGTCGCGCTACCCTTGCAACTGGAGGCACTTCCCCTTCGGAGTTTGAGGAAGCCTTGTCGCCGGCCTGAGCTTCTGTAGCCATGCGTGCAAACTGACGAAAACGGTCATCGTGCTTGTAAGACTTTGCCACCTTGGCAAGGCGCTGCTCAGGCACATCCAGGTATCTAGCGCCCTTCAGCGGACCATCCTTGACAATGGCCTGCCGGAATCGAGCTTTCCATGACTCCATAGGCGTAGCAGGCTGCGACCACGTCCTCGCCAGAAGTAGGCACGGACAAGCTGACCTTGAGCAAGTGCTGGGGCGGCAAGCCTATGCTGAGAGCTCGTGGGACACTGAGAGCTTCGAAACCGCGGTGGAGCAAGCGCTTGAGCCTCGTGATGGCCGGCAGCGGCATGCGTAGAAGCAACTGTTGCGCAGTGGCGCCTTGTATGTAATGCTTTAGCGCAGCCTCGCTAGCCCATCTTCCTAGGAACCTGATACTAGAAATCGGGACCCCGCTTTGGAACTTGAAGGAGGCTCCCCCAGCGCGCAGACTGGCAGGCGACAAGCGAACGTCCTGCAGCTTCAGCTTTCGCAACAGGTAGGCGAAACGCTCGCGAAACTCAGCTGCAGTTGAGGGCCAAAGCCGCTCAGTACTGCGTCTGCCGTGGGTCACGACTGCCAACCAGTTACAGGCACTAGGGTGGGTAAGTGTGACAAACTGCTCGAAGCCCATATGGCGCCTATTTTTGGGGCGATGCAGCCTGAGCGTGCAATGGGGCATACCCAGGTTCCAGCTGCTGACGGTGGCCACGTCACCCACACGGAGCTTGAACAGCTCCCCTGGTCGGAGCATGCTGAAAAATGCTACTTCAAGCAACGCTGCATGACAGAGCCACAGCTGGGCGGAACTGCCTGAAACCTGACAAGCAAGGGTGCGGGCCAATATGCACATGGCCAACAGCACTGGAAGTGGCAGCGGAGTGCGCATCTGAGCTGGGACACCTTCCTCCCATGTGTTGAGGTAGGCCCAAGTCTCTGGAAGGTTTCGCTTAAGCCGAGGCCAACTAATCTGGCAGAACAACACAGCATGCTTGCAGAGCATGAGGGCTCGCTTCGAAGAGGGTGCCGAAGTCACATGGCTGTCTATCACAAACTCACGCAGCACATTGTCGCTCACTGCCGCGCGGCGCACAAGCTTTGCCAACGGCGGCAGACCTTGTTCCTGTAGATAGGTTTGCAAGCAAAGGGCGCCCTGCAGGAGCCTACGCCTGTATGCCCATGAATACTTGGAGAACTTGAAGGTCCATGCCACGCGGTCAGCGCTCATGACGCCGGGCACTGAAACTAAAAAACTACATGCAAAAGAAGGGGTACATGACAGAAACAAAAAACTACGTGGTGTGGCAAGGGTACTGCGACAACTAGGACGGTACCAGTGCAGCGTAGGCACTGCAGAAGTTCTTCGGGTAGCGCCGGTGTCCAGAGACCGTGCTAAAAGGCAAGACTTGACTACTACGGTTTGAGCCTGTAACGCCTCGTGTCCGTGAACACCTGCACTGTTTGCTGAGGCAAGAAAGTCCAGGAAGCGTGCCTGCGAAACGCAACGGCTGCTTAACGTGGAAGTGGCCTATCATGCCAAAACAGCACCGCTTGACTTTGACACATGCAGCCTGGGTGCGAGCTAAAACTTCGACAACGTTGGGTTGGGCCCATGACGCGCTACGTGCAGGGAGCTCGAAAGTGTAAAAGCTTCCGTTTTCGTGCAGCCTTTCACACAGCACGAGCACCTGTCTCAGCAGCTCGTCGCACAGCGGCACAGGCAAACGAAAATGCCATAGCTGCTTTCGCCGTCTGGCATCCTCAAGCAACCGTGAGAAAACCGCTCCAGCAAAAGCGGATCCTGTTTCATGCAGGGACGGGCTTGAGACCAACACTCCTACACCTTTAAATTCGCGGCACAAATCATCCACTAAACCGAAAACCTCCCTATACACGAAACCCTTCCCTAAGCCTGACCTTGGCTCGCCCGCAACGCGAATCGCAGGATCGGCAGCCCAGCACCCAGCATGACTACGAATGCCTTGCATCGCCTGCCACTCGGACCCTAGCGCGCTTAGCTCGTCGTCTTCAGGGCACAAAGGTTCTGGGATGGGCTTGTTACGTGAAGGGTAATCAGCGGGGTTACTGCCAGTGTGTATCCAAAGGTTGACAAGGAGCTTTGACCCAGCAAGGGACCATACCAAACATGATCTCAAGATCTGGTTTAAGGCTTTGCTGCTAGAGCGACCCTTTGCGAAGGCTCCTAAAGCAACACGTGAATCACACAGGTTGACCATGCGCAAACCCTGAGCTGTGCGAGATGCGGCTTCGGCGAGCTCATGCCGGATCATGCTCAACTCCAACAAGTTGATGTGCCGTTTACGTCGAAAACGCACCTTATCAGAAACAAACCAATGCTGGAGTTTGGCAAAGCGTTCTAAGAGCAAGTCCGGTCTGCACATTGCTGACGGAGGAGCCAACTCACCTGATGACCAATTTAACCGAGTATACTCACCCTTATGCTCGGCACACAAATACATTAGGTGGGATACCCAGTACGGTACCACGGCAGAACACCTTCCTCCTCCATCTGCACTGGCATCGGTTGCGGCAAGCCTCTGGCTGAGCGGCCAACGCGCACACGCATATGCGAGAGGCAGGACTGCCACTGCAACGAGGAGTTCCTCAGCGGCTTCCCTTGGGATCTTAGCCATACTGTGCTCGGGGAGACTATCTATGAACCCATAAATGCCACCGAAGACGGCCATGCACGCTCGCCTATGCATGAAAGGATGTACAAACAACCCAACGACTTGCTGCAAACACTTCTTGGTGGCAATGCCGAGGGTCAACAGTTGCAACACTAGCTGTGCCAGAACATGTAACTTTTCGGGAGGCGTCCCTACATAACCCGATTGACTATCAACACGAGTACCCCAAGCAGTGAAGCTGGTGAGTTCGGTGAACCTCTTCTTGAAGCTTACGGGCAGAGACAACTCCTCGTAGGCACGGCGGGATTTACGGACGATTTCCCTGTCTTTCGACCACATCGGCTCTCTGCGACTTCTGCCTGCTTTCTTTTTTGGGAACATCTGCAGAGTGATGTGGTCATCAATGTAGAGACCCTCTAAAGTTGGCGAAGCAGGGAGCCGAGCGTCGAACTCCAGCACGTGCTCTTGTGCCATGACGCCGTAGTCACGCAAAATCTCAAGGTGCGTCTGCTGAGCGACATCTACTGCGTTCAGGTCCCCCATGCACAGGGCCGTGAAAGCTAGGACATAGCTACCATCTGGGTCACACCCCCATTCTTTAAACCAATGCCCTGGCACAGGCTCCCCGACAACGTTTCTAGGAAGCCATTCTGGTACATGGCGCAAAAGGTAAAAGAAATTTTGCAAATCATCTCCACTAGCACGAATGGACATGTGATCCTCTAAGATGACCTGTGTTAGCAAAGCGCCATGCGGCAGTTTGGCCCAAACCAATCTCCGTTCGAGACGATTGAACGGGCGTCTGTCATTGATCACACCGCGGCTATCGTACAGCCCTTCACTTGCGGGAATGAGCTTCGCAACTCCAGATGCAAGAAGCCTGTCATACACTTCCCTAACATGTGCCTTGGCTACTCGGTGACAAGCTCTCACGCCCACAATCGGTTCGCCCACTGCAGGCACATGTTCGGCCATCCGCAGGAAGAGATCACGATGCTTTCCCTTTAAATGGTCTTCAGGTGCGAGCACACCGCCTTTATCAGGCAAAGACATCCTATCAGGTTTGACAAACTTCGCATTCTTGCCCATGTCAGAAAAACTCACGGTATTTAATTTCTCGTACCCACTATAGTGCTAATTAAATCTATCAATTCGTGTAGTCTCTTGATGCCTCGACTCGGGGCTTCCAAAACCTCAAGGCGGCAAAACTCAAGGACTTGCTGGAAAACATTGCTGGCGTGCTGAACATGCAAGCGCGTCCACATGGCCTGGGCAGCATGTGTGACACAACGTTCCATGGCAGCGGTCGTGCACGGAGAGCCTGCCTCAATGAAATTGAAGTAAGCCCAAAGCACGAGCATCCACTCTCTGGCTTGAGCAATGCCTCGTCTTTGCCCGGATCTTCTAGCCTTCCGATGGCCCATGAACGTGCGGAAGTGAAGCAAAGACGGAAAAAGGTTGCAGTCACCATCGGGCGGTGACGTGACAGTCCCCTGCTCGGCCAAACACCGAGAACGAAAGATTCGGAAAAAACGTGCAAAAGAGCCTCTCTGGAGCAATACTGTTTCTAGCAGACGCTCCCCCAGGGATTTCGAATTAAAGCTGCCAGTGTCAGGGTTCACTTCTGGCCTTGGCCGCGTCCGCGACCCTTTGGTGGCTTTGCCTCCTCGTCGTGCTCGTCGTTGTGGTCGGCTGCTGGGTCCCTCAAGCCTTTGAAGTCCCGAGTTCGCTTCTCCAGCTCCTGCACACTCTTCACGTAGGCAGCGATGGTCTCCAGGCCCTCCTCTTCCCCGCCGAAGCGCCTGCGCGCCAACGGGTCTGGGAGGTTGGTGAGGAGCCATGCCACGTCCCACGATCCCTGGTTGATCGCGGCCTGGCGCACCGCCCTCAGGCATTGCACCACCTGCAGTCCTGCACGTTCGTACTTGCCCTTCAAGATCAAGTCGAGGATCGCTCCGAGCATGTAGTATGTCCTCTGCAGCCCCTTTTGCTTTCCCCAATTGATCTTGCGGCCATGATCGGTTAGACGATAAGGCTGGTCTGCGTCGACCCCCAAATCTTCCTCGACGTTCTTGATGTAGCGCTTGATGTGCCTGAGAGGATGGGCCTTCATGGACTTTCCCAGTCGGCGGTAGTTGCCGATGGCGCGAGCTGCTCCTTTGAGACTGGGGTCTTTGCGTCTTCTGTAGCCCTCGCTGCTGCTTGAGCTTGCACTCGCACTGGAAGAGCTTGAAGACCGGTTTGACCCCTTCTTGCCTTTGTGCTTTCCCTTTGCGGTCAGCTTCAGAAGCTGCAACGTTGCAAGTGCCTGCAGTGGGTCTTTGCCTTGTCCCATTGCCGCCACAGCTGCTTGCGACCACGCCTCCTCCTGTAGATGCTTGTCCTTTCCACCGGACTTCTTGCTGCGCAGCATCTTGAACCTGTGAGGCTGCTTTTGCGGGTGGAGGGTCATGGACTCGCTCTTGTCTGGCTCGGACTCGTCTCCAGTACCATGCGACCGCCATGCTTTTTTCATGTCGCGCACTAACTCTCCCAGATTGCTGCTTGCATCCGAGTCCTCCCCGTCGTCTGACGACGAGTTGTCCACTGAGTCCTCCTGCTTCTTCGCAGGTGGCGGTGCGTCTTCTGACGCCGTTGCAAAAACCAAGTCGGTGTTCTTGTCCAGGCGTTCTAGCGCGGCCTCCAGCAGTAGCTTTGAATCGACGTCTATCTCGAGGGATGGCTTGGTGCATCTTCGAAGAAACTGGTCACTGTGCACCTCTACGAAGATAAACCGTCGGCTCAGCAGTAAAGCAGCCACCGCTGACGAGCCACTAGCTTCTTGCGCCACGGGCACAATGATCCGCCAATGACCTTTGTCAGCTTTCTGTACGACTAAGCCCTGCCGCCAGCAGGGATTTCCGAACTTCGAGTCCAGTCGCACGAAGCCTGATTGGCCGATCTTGATGCCCATGCTGCCCGACGGTCTACCGATTATGACCTTGTCATGCTAGCCTCGACACTAACAGCTTGAGCCAAGTGTTTCGATTGGCAACATGCCTGCGATAAATAGGTTTACTATAGGGGCTCCATATGAAGGATCCAGAATGGATTTCTAGAAAGTCTCTCTGAGGGGATCTATATTTTTTCTATACAGTGGGTTTCTATAAGGTCTCTATATAGAACATCTAAAAGATTTCTATATTATATTGAATTTGTAAGGATTTCTACAAGGGCTCCATATGAGAGATCTAGACGGGGCTTCTATGTGGTTTCTAAACGGGGGGATCTATAATTTTCCATAAGGAATGTAAAAGTTGTCTATGAAGGCTCCATGTAATGGTTTTTCAATGTTTTTTATACAGAACTCCATTTGTGTACCTATAAGGGGTTTCTACAAGTTTTTTTTCGGGGATCTATATAGTTTCCATAAGAACCTATGAAAGTTGTTCCATATAAAGGATTGTAGAATTCTACTCCTGCTCCCTCGACATGAAACCCGTTTTCGTCTGTTGCATTTGGCCTAAGGCATGGCTTCGGAATTTCAGCCTTGGGTCAACACGTTCACTGTTAGAATCTTTCGGAGTGTAAAGTCAACTTGACAAATGCGTAAGCGCATGTTTGCAAGGACTTCAGCACTTTCGTTGTCGCGTTGAGGAAAAGGTAGGTCGTCGAGGGTTCATGGACCAGGGCTTTTGAGCCTGGAGAAGCCCCTCCAGATTCCTTGGGCCCTACGCTGCACAAATCGAGAAGTGTACAAGTTGTTTATCCTGGAACTGGGATTCGCGAGGACTCCAACCTGTTCTTTGGATTCTATAGGTTATGAGTTCCCAAGACGCTCCCTCGCAGAACTCTGGGAGCATGGAAGGGGCTCAGGCAAGTGTCAGACTTGCAGAGAGCTCTGGGAATGCAGGGCTGCTGAGTGGCTATGGGGCGAGTTTCTCTGGAAGGGCTGTGGAAGGTTCATTTCAGGAGGGTCAGACCGAAGTTCCGGATGTCTTTGTGGAACAGACTGTGGAAGGGCCTGTAGCAGGCCAGACGGACATGCCTCAGGCCACCAGTGGCATGAGTACAGAGGCCCCTCTGAGCGGTGCAGCTGCGGATTCGGGAAGTTCTTCTGGAAGGGATGTTTTTTATTTTTTATTCAGCTGGAAGGACGACGCCGCAGGACACTGCTCAGGTTGCTCAGATGATTCAGGTCCAAGGACAGCCACAGCTGTTTGGACCGGAAGCCAACTTCCGGCTGGCGCAACTGGAGAGGGAAGCCCCTCACTTGTATGGAGGCGGGGGTGCTATGACGTCAGGAGCAGCCAGGTCGGACTCTTCTGGGTTCAGCGCTGGGGAGATTCAGGCAGAGGTTCATCGGCAGCTTGAGCTTGTTCGGAGGGAGCATGCACTTCAGATGAGAGCGTTGGCAGGTAGAAGCCTCTAGTGCGGGTTGGGGAAATCAGGCCGCGAAAGTGATGGAGTGGTTTGGTTTAGGGCAGGGTGCGTTCGCGTCGTTCGTGCCGAGAAACCCTAACCCCGTAAGCCCTGGCACGACTCCTCTTGGACCGCATGCCTCAGGAGATACTCAGGCCCCTCTTCAGGGCACGGGTCAATCTATGACCTTGGAAGGCATGCAAGCGGCCGGTGCACAGCCGGGTCAGGTGCCGAGACAAGGTCTGCCAACACAGGCGTCAGGTGTGCATCCAGGTCAGGTGCCAATGCAAGGCGCACAGGCACCATGTGTGCAGCCAGGTCTCGCGCCAATGCAAGGTGCACTTCCACAGGCTTCAGGCGTGCAGATGCAAGGTGCACTACCACACGCTTCAGGTGTGCAGTCAGGCGTGCCGATGCAAGGTGCACTACCGCAGGCTTCAGGCGTGCAGTCAGGCTTTCTGATGCAAGGTGCACTACCACAGGCTTTAGGTGTGCAGTCAGACGTGCCGATGCAAGGTGCACTACCGCATGCTTCAGGCGTGCAGTCAGGCTTTCTGATGCAAGGTGCACTACCGCAGGCTTCAAGCTGGCAGTCAGGTTTGCCGATGCAAGGTGCACTTCCGCAGGCTTCAAGTGTGCAGTCAGGTCAGATGCCGCACACAGGTGCACTTCCGCAGGCTTCAGGTTCTCCACCAGGTTCCTCCGCTGAGGCCTCGAGTGCCCAGCAACAGTGGCCTTGGCAAGGCTTGATCCAGAGAGCGTGGGATGCCAGTGGAGTCAATCAAGGACTCGGGTCGTCAGGTCTCTCTCCACATGCAGCTGGCATTCTGGCAGGTCTCCACGCTCTGAACGGAAGTTCGTCTCCGACTGAAGGGAAGGCGGAACAGGTGAAGCACTCTTGGTCGGAGCTTCCGAAGCTCCCAGAGCTAGGACCTGAGTCCTCCCTTGCGTTTTCGGACTGGCTTCACCTAGTCGCGCCAAGTCGAGGACATGTCAGCCACGAGTGCTCAGTACTGGAGCCTCCTCACACGTGAGGCCGAAGAGGTTTACCGAAGGTACTTGGCTAGTGACCCCATGGGCAGGATTTCACTCAATCCAGTCGAGCTTAAGTCCTGTGTTTGGTCCAGACTCGCCAAGCGCTTGGAAGCTCTTCTGATCACGGCAGCTCCGAAGCAGGTGCGCGAGGAGTTGGTCCAGAGCCGGCTCAAGTCTCCACTTCACCTCCTCTACCGTCTTCATGTGCTGTACGCCCCGGGAGGGGTACAAGAGAGCACGGCCTGCGCAGCCTCCAACACACGAGCTCCGCTACCACTCCCCAGGCCGCTCTGGATGCGCTCCGCCAGTGGAGACGGTGGCTCTCTAGGACCGAGGCCCTTGGAGGTTCGTTGCCCGATCCGGTGATCCTTGTCAAAGCACTGCTGAACATAGTTAAGACTGTGCTTGAGGGCAATGCTGAGGCTCAGTTTATGGGACTTGTGAAGGCAGCTCTGAGAGCTGGGACGGCTCCCACGGTGGCGGTGGTTCACCAGCTCCATGCGGCCTTGCTCTCTGAGGTAGAAGGCCTGGCTAGGACCCAGATCTTGAGGCCGAAGGCGACTCCCTCCGCAGCAGCAGTGAACGTTGTCAGCTCCAAACCTAAAGGGCCCATCGGTGCCCCAGGGAAAGGGCTCGGGGAAGTCAGAGTCTTCTGGAGGCCGGACAGCGGACACCACAATCGCTGTTCCTCAAGGTGCCTGCAGGTTCTATGTCCAAGGCATTGGGTGTAACAGGGGTGATACGTGCCGCAACGCCCACAATTGGCAGGACATTCCCAATAAGGATAAGAAGTCCAGGTGTATGTCGTGTGGTGGCACCGGCCACCAAAAGGCGTCCCGCCGAAGGCCCCGAACCCAGCTCCTCCTCGAAGAGCTGACAAGCCGGCGAGCTTTGGAGCAGTCCAAGGATTGGTTTGTGAACCTTCAATTTGGGAAGGAGCCAGCGGCAGTCAGTGAGAGTGTGCTCTCGGCGTGTTCCGACGCTCAGGTGCTTCGTCTAAGCCCCATAACAGCCTTGAGCCAGGATCTCCCCTCAGAGCCTCCCTTGCCTGGGCAGCCCTTCATGGAAGGATCATCGGCTTGTCAGCCGACCTGGCCTCTCGATCCGAGCTTTTGGTTCAGGTTTCATGGTTGTGGGCAGTGGCCTCCGCCGGTAGGGGTTATACGGTTCCCCTAATGGCCCTGTCGGACTCCGCTAAGCTCTTCAAGGATGAGTGGTGGCCGAAATTCCAGCGTTGGGCCCACCTTAAGCAAGCCTCTGCTGTGGGAGGAGCCGTGACTGTGTTCACAAATTGCCGGACCGACTTGGTGGAGACATGTGAGAATCGCCCTGCCCTCCAGGAACAGGTCGTGCAATCTTTCCTGCCACAACGGCCGCAACCGCTCTCTGAGGAGGAGTTGAGAAAGATCGATCAAGAGGTGCGTGAGTCACTGCGCCTAACAAGGCCCTCAACTGCTGCAGATGACCAGGTTTCGGAGCTGCAAGGTGTCGAGCAAGCGGTGCCAACCGCTGCGGCGCTAGACGCTGAAGGGTGGCGACGCCACATCGAGAACGGACACCTTCCGTTCAACAGGAAGTGCAAGGCCTGCGTTATGGGGTCAGGGGTAGGACTGCAGCACCGCAAGGTTGCCCATCCAACCTCTTTCTCTCTTTCACTAGATGTCCTGTGGCCCATCCAGAAGGGAATCTTTGAAGACTCAGTTGCAGCCCAGCCAAGGCACAAATATGCCCTTGTGGGGGCGTACAGGGTGCCTGAGGAGGAGAAGATGGGATCCTAAGAGAGACCTGAAGGATCTGTTCAGGGACTCCACCCTCGAGTTGGCCTCCGCAAATGAGTACCTTGGTGGTGAGTTGAAGGGGGCCGAGCCCGAGCCGGCGCCGTCGGACCCTTTGCTGCCGATCCAAGAGGGTTTGTAGTAAGCAAAGCATTCTCCAGTTTTTCAAGAATGTGTGCACGGATGTGCAGTTCTGCAGAAATGTCGTAGAAATTGTGCACAAAAAAAAGAAAATGGTTGTTATGCGCCATGCAAAAATTGCCACGTTCTAAATTGGGAAAAGCGCGCAAAGCTACGCTGCAAGCCAGCCGCAAAGCCAGCAAAATTCAAGTTCGGAAGCTTTGGTTTGCTTGAGAAAACAATGGGACCAGTCCGAAAAAGGGCCTGAAGGATCTCTTGTGAGCGTTGAGCTGGAGGTCGAGTCCCAGTCTGGGGAGACCCTCCAACAGGCCATAGAAAACCTTAAGGACCCTGTTCCCCAGGTTGTGCTTCGGTTTGTCAGGCCAATGACCTCTCGCAAAGGCTTTTCCCTCATGCCGGCCATCCACTCCATGGTTCAGGAGATAAACAAACTAGGCTTCCCAGTGAAGAATGTTCACTCCGACCAGGGCCGGGAATTCCTGAGCGACAGCTTGAGGCTGTGGCTGTCTCAAATGGGAGCGCGCGTCACCATGAGCGAAGCTCATGATAAAAAGGCCAACGGCCTGGCAGAACGCATAGTAGGGTGGAGTAAGCAGAGAGCCCGTTGCCTGCTGAACAGTGCCGAGCTCGAGCCAAGCTTCTGGCCCTACGCTATGGTTCATGCCGCCGCCTCACACCAGGCCTTCCTTCTAGGAGACACTCCGCTTCCCCACTTCGGGAAAAAGATAGTGTTCAAAAGGCCGATGTTGCCTGGCAATTTTAAGCCCTGGGACCACTGGTCCGAAGGTCGATACCTCTCCCCTTCCATCCTTGTGCCGGGAGGACACTCAGTTCTCAGACCGGATGGCAACACCACGGTTGTGAAGAACTCCACGGAAAGACAGCGGGATGAGGAGCTAAAGGAGGCAGCGGAGGTAGCCGCGGATGCGTCCCTTTCGGAAGGAGGCCAGGAGGAGTTGTTTCCGGAACTCTTTGGCCCCGATGGCCGAGAGCCCACGGGATCATCAAAGGAGGTGATAGGAGCAGGTGTAGGGGCGATAGATCCTGGACCCGCAGATTCCGAACTCCCTCCACCTAGCCGCCTAAAGGGAAAGGGTCCAAGGTTGAGGCCAAGGCCACGCCTTGCTGCTCTCCGGGAGCAGGAACCAGAAGAAGATGAGGATGAAGAAAGTGAGGAGGAGAGCGAAGAACCGGATGAGGTGACAGATGTCGAGGCCAACACCATCTCTGAAGGCCAGATCTCATCCTTGGGATCCTCCTCCTCGTCCGGGCAACAGTTTCCCCGCAGCTTGGGATCCATCCAGGATCCGGTGATCATCCGCGCCCTTGTGAGGCTCAGTCTTGAGTCCAGAGCTCAGGGTCTCTATGACTTGGGAGTTCACGAGGTAGGTGATCTGAACTATGTCTTCAGAACAGACCTTGTTGAGGAAGGCTGGACCGATCACGAGGCTACTGTGTTCCTCCATGAATGCGGCCTGATTGCCCCAGCCCAGCGCTCCGAGAACCCAAGAAGCGCCGGGTATGTTGAGGGTCAGGTTGGGTTGATAGGGAGGGAAGATGAGGTTCCTCGTACTATGGGAGCTAAGGCCCGTGCTCGCAGGGAAGCAAGGGAAAGGGCGGAAGCCCTCCGCGTGCAACCACGTGCACTAGGCTCAGATGCAGGAGCCACTGCGGGCTCAACGGAGCCTCCCGAGCCCCGTCACAACCCTCGCATCACCCGTCCTATCCTGGACCAGCTTCCGGCGAAGTTCTATGCTGAAGTGATCGCCAATCAGCCCATCTCCAGAGACCTCCTCTCCCGTGTTGAGGAGGAGGCACATGATGCCGACCTAACGATGGAACCGAATGATGAGGAGTATGCCCAAAATGTGTTCCAGACCACCAGGTCGAGAATGAGTTGCAACCCTAACGGGGTCACTCCGGTTATAGGCCGCCTAATGCTCCGTAAGTTTGCCAGGTTTAGGAAGGATAGCTTTGGGTTAGTGCCTCTTGAGCAAGAGCCCGCCCTGGAAGCTTCTTCTGAAGAGCTCGCGTCAGCGCTGCTGGAGCTCGGACCAGGGATCTCAACACAGGGGGTCGAGCAGATGGCGCGACGGCTTCCTTATGAGAGTCCTCACCCTGCCCTGGCCGGGGATCAGACGTCAGGCGAAGAGGGCCGGGCATTCTACTGTGGTGCCATGTGCAGAAGAGGAATCTCCTCCTTGAGAAGGTCCTGTGCGGAGAACCCGCTTGCCATCCCCCCCCACATGTGCTTTTCCTCAGTGGCAGTTCTAGAGGAGGTGATGGCACCCCCACACCGGGACTCCAGAAATGAGGCAACTCCAAACTTGATCTTGCCTTTGACCAGGTTTGAAGGTGGTGCAGTGTGGGAGGAAAATGAGTTCGGCAATGTTTTGAGGGATGTCAAGGGCAAGCCCACCGCGGGCAGACTGCTTGATGTTGCAACGGGACCCCAGACCCTCCAGGCCCAGTCGAAGTTCCACCTCACCGAGCCGTGGGCAGGCAGAAGGGTGATCCTGGTTGGGTATACGGTCTCTAGGATAGAGTTCCTTAGTGAGGACCAAAGGGGGAAACTTCGTGAGTTGGGCTTTGTGCTGCCCGGTGATCCCACTGCTTGGTGTCTGAAGGAACCTTCCGGCGATACTTGCGAGGAAACAGGAGCCGAGAGGACTGGGAGCAGGCCACTCAGGGTGAGTTCTACAGAGGAGGGCGCATCATTGACGAGGCCGCTCAGACTATGTTCATGCCCACTGAAACTCACGAGAGGATGGCCGTTGCAGCAGTGACCAGCGGGGTCATTCAAAGTGGGATCCACAATGGAGACATGATTCTTCGGGAGTACCTGGCTGATCCGAGAGATCACGGCCCTTCCGAGCCGGATGAGCCGGTCCCTGAAGTTGGGTTGCTAGGACAGGTTAGGGACCTATATGCCGACTCCCGTAGTCCCCAGGAGTACCACATTGGGTTTAGGCTCAAAAGGACTGTCGACGACGTCGATAAGGGAAGGCAACTACATAGGGGATCAGTACTTCTTTGTGAGATGCCTCATGCGGGCCTCCCGAACTCCTCAATCCGTTGCGGATATTGAGATGATGTCCAGAGTTCTCCGAAGGGGAGACAGACGCCACCGGGCATCATATGAAGGACCCGACGGAGCCTACTACTTCTCAAGCATTCCGCTCTTGTATGGGTCCGAGTTCAACCAAAGGCGTGAGGAGCCTGCGTCCGGGTCTTCCGCGTCCTCCAGCTCCAGAGGCCCTCATCCGTATGTGCGAGCCTTGAGCTCTTCCACCGACCCTTCCTCAAACCTTGGGGGAGCTGCTTCGTCCGAAGGGGCAATGCATGACGGTGTCCCGAGTGCTCCACCTCCTGGCCCTACCATTCCGGTGTATAGGCTAGACCAGTCTTGGTTCCCTCCTCTTTGCTTCTTCCGGTTCCAGCGACGCCCCACTCAACAGGCCGACCTTCGTTCAGGTCCAAGGGGCACAAGGAGCCGACGATCAGTAAGATAGAGGTTTACACCAAGGATGTTGAGGCTAAGCTCGAAGTGCTAGGGGAGACTCCGCTGGAAACCACATACACTGTATCCCCAGCCGAAGCCCGGAAGCATGCCGAGCGTTGGAGGTCTGCACTGCTTGAGGAGCTCAAGTGTCTTGAGGAAAAGGGGGCCATCATCAGGAGAAAGGGAGCAGAGGCCCAGAAGCTCCTCTCCGACCCGGAGGCCGTCACGCTGCACTCCAAGGGAGTGTATACGGTCAAGCCGGGCAAATATCGGCCAGATGGGCCGAAGCAGGCTTTCAGAAGGAAGGCGAGGATCGTGGCGTGCGGGAATGAGTCCCGGTATACTGACACCGGTGACGTCTACGCTGCAGGCGTCGCAGGCGACGTCCTGCGGGCTGCACTCTTGAAGGGAGCCAGTAGAAGGTGGAAAGCGTTCGGCACTGACGTGCGAACGGCCTTCTTGCTAGCCCCGCTGGGGACCACCCGCAAGTACCTGTTGCAGCCGCCGGCTATCCTCAAGGCGTTAGGCCTCATCTCCAATGGGGAGATATAGGAAATAAACAGGGCCATATATGGCTTGAGAGAGAGTCCGAGGTGGTGGACAGACTACAGAAATGCAGCACTCACCACTCACCGGCATCACCTTTCAGTTGCGCAATGCCGAGACCGGCAACCTTGAACCACACCACTTGGAACAGGGTAGCACTGAAGGAAATGTCTTTAAGATAAGGGGACCCGATGGTGAGTTGAAAGGGCTGCTGGTCCACTGCTGGTGTGCTACGTTGACGACTTCCTCATCCTTTCAAGTGACCCTGTGGCGCAAGCGTTGTATGAGGCAATGCGCAACCAGCTGAACTGGGAGCTGGATCCTCTCCAAGAAGCCACCCGAGAGAACCCCCTTAAATTCCTTGGTGTTGGGATAAGACCCTTGGATAAGGAGCCCGGGTTTGAGTTGGACCAGAGGTCTTACATAGATGAGCTTCTTGCTAAGAATGGGTTTCAGGGCAGAGGCAGCAACATCCCCTGCCCAAAGGAGTTGTTGTCGGATGAGGCTCTGGAAGACCCGGAGGAAGCAGGCTACTCAGCATCCTTGAGGGAGGCGCAACGCCTCACAGGCGAGCTCCTGTGGCTAGCCCAGAAGAGCCGCCCCGACATTGCGTTTGTCGTTCAATACATGGCCTCGCACACTATAGGGCGACCCCGACACGTGTGCGATGTAGCGCAAAGGGTGTTTAGGTACTTGTTCCAGACCAGAGACGAACCCCGAGGCGGACAGGGGCCTGGAAGTCTTTACCGACGCTTCTTTCGCGCCGAGCGGAAAACACAGTCAGGGAGGGATCCTGGTCAAGTACATGGGAGGCACGATCCTATGGAAGGCGTCAAAGCTCCCGCTGATTGCGATTTCGTCAGCGGAAGCAGAACTACAGGCGCTAAGCGAGGGCGCCATCTACGGACAGTCGCTGCAAGCTGTCTTGCGGGACATAACCGATGAGCCGCCTTCCCTCGCGCTGCTGTGTGATTCTACGTCTGCCATTGCATTGGCAGAAGGTGGGTCCAGTCAAAGGACGAGACACCTCCAAGTGAGAGCCGCCGCCCTCACTCAGCAGCTCGGGTCCTCAATGACACTCGAGCACTGCCCAGGGGACATCCAGTGTGCTGATCTGCTTACCAAGCCCCTTGCAGGCCCTAGGCTGCACGAGCTCTCCTTGCTTGTGGGTTTGAGTGATGAGGTTGAGCCCCCTTCCCTTGGAAAGGTTGAGGTTCTGAGTCAATGTGGAGGTGCCTTGAGCAAATGGCTCGCAGCATTCACTGCCTTCGCCCAGGTTATGCCAGGCTCAGGCCAAGGTGAGGAGGAGGAGGAGGACATCCAAGGGGTGTCAAGCGACCTCTCGCTTTATGTGGCCCTGGTGGTGGTGATTATAGCCATAGTCGGTCTTTGGGAAGGGATTAAGGTTGCGACCAGGTCCTGCCGAGGACCTCCGTCGGCCTCCATCCGGGCGCTGAGGAAGAAGGACCGTCTTGAAAGGGCGGTACGAGAAGCTCTCGACAAGGAAGTTAGTTCTGCCACTCCTTCCTCCTCAGATCAGCCGATAAGGCGAATAAGGGGGAGACCATCCTCCCAACCTCCTTCTCAGAGGACTCAGAAGCCCCCCGTCACGACTTCATCTACTACAACCACGACCCTGGTGCAGGTTTCGAGGTTTGCCCAGACTGAGGTCCTAGATGGAGGCAGGATTACAAGGCGGAGCCAAGGTGTCCAGACGGACCCTGTTGCTCAACACCCTGCGCTGATGCCACCCACAGGCGTCAACCCGGGAGCAGTGATGACTACGATGCAAAGGGGAGGTGTTGTGCACCTCTTCAACGATTGTGGCCACCTTGGCACACCCGCGTACCGGCAGGAGCGCACCTTCTGCCGGCAATGCCTTACAAGGGCGAACCTTCGCCCTTAGGGTTCTAGGTGGTTTAGGCCTGAACCCCCTTAAGACCCGTGTGCACGTGCCAGACGGCACACGTTCGTTCGTTCGTGGTTAGGGGGTTGTTTGGTGAAGGCTTTGATTTCTCCGAGAGAGGGGCAGGACGATTCTTGTATAGTGTGAGCTTTCACTCCTGTGAAGGTCACAAGGAGGAGTGTAGAATTCTACTCCTGCTCCCTCGACATGAAACCCGTTTTCGTCTGTTGCATTTGGCCTAAGGCATGGCTTCGGAATTTCAGCCTTGGGTCAACACGTTCACTGTTAGAATCTTTCGGAGTGTAAAGTCAACTTGACAAATGCGTAAGCGCATGTTTGCAAGGACTTCAGCACTTTCGTTGTCGCGTTGAGGAAAAGGTAGGTCGTCGAGGGTTCATGGACCAGGGCTTTTGAGCCTGGAGAAGCCCCTCGAGATTCCTTGGGCCCTACGCTGCACAAATCGAGAAGTGTACAAGTTGTTTATCCTGGAACTGGGATTCGCGAGGACTCCTACCTGTTCTTTGGATTCTATAGGGATCTATAGGGAGCTTCCATAAGGTTCTACGATGGAACTTCGCAAGGCTTGCGTAATGAATCCATAAGGATTCTCCACAAGGGCTCCACATAAAGGATCTATATGGGATCTTTATAAGGTCTCTATAGGGAATTCATAGGGTTTCTCAAAATCACACATGGCAAAGGGTGTCCCCTTAAGGTTTTGTAAAGTTCAAATCCCAGAATCACATATCGACCCTCTCCCCTCTCCTGCCCTCCCTACCTTCCCATCCCTCTCCATTCCCTCCCCTTTTCTCTTGTCACCTCCCCATCTCCCCCCTCCTTTCTTTACAACCCTGATAAACATTCCTTGAAAAAAATGTGTACATCCCCTGTGTAGAGACCGTGTGGAGAATCCTGAGAGATCCTTATTTATATGAAGCCCTTCTAGAAAAGTAAATATTCCTTATAGAAACATTATAGATCCCCTATATAGAGACCTTATAGCAACCGCTTATACATCCCTTACAGAACTCTTCTATAGATTCCGTTGCGTTCCGAGACCGCGTCGGTTCCCAGGACAACGTTCTTATGAAACACCTTGAAGAACATCGCAAAGTCACAGATCGCAAGGGGTGTCCCCCTAAAGCTTTTTGCATAAAACAGATACCAAAATCACAAATCACAAAGGGTTTCTCTATAAGGTTTTGTAAAGACTCAGATCCCAGAATCACATATCGACCCTGTCCCCTCTCTACCTTCCCATCCCTCTCCATTCCCTCCCCTTCTCCCTTGTCACCTCCCCACCTCTCCCCTCCTTTTTCGACAACCTTGATAAACATTCCTTACAGAAGATTTGTATATATTTCCTGTGTAGAGACTGCATGGAGAATCTTAAACCTCTATAGATTCTTTATAGAAACCTTACAGATTCCCTATATAAAGACCTTATAGAAATCCCTTATATGGCCTTTACATGGAACACTTAATGAAAAGTATAGATTCCTTAAAGAAGCCTTATAAATCCCCTATAGAGACCTTATAGAAACCCCTTATAGATCCCTTATAGAACTCTCTTATAGAAACCGTGTGGGTTCCCAAAATAGCGACCTTATGAAAAACCTTGAAGGATCTCTTGTATGGAAAGTTTTTTTCGAAAACCCTTAAAGATTCCTCGTAGAAAGCATATATATCCCATATATAACGACCTCTGGAAAACCCTTATACAGCTCTGATATGGACCCTTATAGATTCTTTGCGGAAAAACCTATACGGGGACTTCCCTTGCGATCTGTGATTTCGGGATCCGAGTTTTTACAAAATCTTAGGGGGCACCAATTGCGATATATCATTTTGGGATTTGCTGTATGCAAAAACCTTTGGGGGGACACCCCTTGCGATCTATCATTTTGGTATTTGTTTTATGCAAAAACCTCTAGGGGAACCCCCCTTGCGATCTGTGATTTTGGGATCTGAATTTTTTACAAAACCATAGGGAGACATGCTTTGCGATTCATAATTTGGGGGTCTGTTTTATGCAAAACCGTTAGGGGGACACCCCTTGCGATCTGTGATTTTGTGATCTCAGTTTTTCCCAAAACTTGCGATCTGTGATTTTGGGATCTTGTTTATGCAAAAACCTTTACGGGAACTCCCCTTGCGACCTGTGATTTTGGGATTTGAGTTTTTACAAAACCTTAGGGGGACACCCCTTGCGATTTATAATTTTGGGTGTATTATGTGTAGAGGCTTTAGGGGGAAACCCCTTGCGATCTTTAATTTTGGGGTCGATTTTATGTAGAACCTTTAGGGGGACACCCCTTGCGATGTGTGATTTTGGAAACTTTCTTATGCAAAAACCTTTAGGGGGACACCCCTTGCGATGTGTGATTTTGGGGATCTGTTTTACGTAAAACCTTCAGGGGGACACCCCTTGCGATTTGTGATTTTGGAACGTGGTTTCGCGAAGAAACTTTATGGGGACACCCCTTGCGATCTGTGATCTTGGCATCTGAGATGTTGAAAAACCTTAGGGGGACAGCCCTTGCTATTTGTGATTTTGGAGTCTAGTTTCACGAAAAAACTTTAGGGGGACACCCCTTGCGACTTGTGAGTTTTGGACCTGAATTGTTGAAAAACATTAGGGGTACACCCCTTGCGATTTGTGATTCTTGAACCTGACTTGCTGAAAAACCTTAGGGGGACACCCCTTGCGATTTGTGATTCTTGAACCTGACTTGCTGAAAAACCTTAGGGGGACACCCCTTGCGATTTGTGATTTTGGAGTTTAGTTTCAGGAGCCCTTGCGATTTGTGAGTTTTGGATCTGAATTGTTGAAAAATCATTAGGGGGACACCCCTTGCGAGTTGTGATTTTGGAGTCTAGTTTCAGGAAAAAGACTTTAGGGGGACACCCCCTGCGATTTGTGTGTTTTGGATCTGAATGGCTGAAAAACCTTAGGGGGACACTCCTTGCGATTTGTGATTCTTGGGTCTGAACTGTTGAAAAAACCTTAAGGGGACACCCCTTGCGATCTGTGATCCTGGCGTCTGAAATGTTGAAAAACCTTAGGGGGACACCCCTTGCGATTTGTGATTTTGGAGTCTAGTTTCAGAAAAAAACTTTAGGGGGACCCCTTGCGATTTGTGAGTTTGGGATCTGAATTGTTGAAAAACATTAGGGGGACACCCCTTGCGATTTGTGATTCTTGCATCTGAATTGTTGAAAAACCTTAGGGGGACACCCCTTGCGATTTGTGATTCTTGGATCTGAATTGTTGAAAAACCTTAGGGGGACACCCGTTCCGATTCGTGATTTTGGAGTCCAGTTTCAGAGGGGGGCGGGGGTTTGGAAGGGAAGGCTGGGGCGGGCTGGTGGGGTTGGTGGTGGGGGGGGTGGGGCAGGCAGAGGGAAGGGCACGGGCAGGCGGGGGGCGCAAGGGGAGACGCAGGGTGGCGGGGCATGGGGCAGGGAGGAAGGGAAGGAGGGAGGGGGGGTGGGAAGCAGGATTCCCATTATTTTCATATTTAAAATAACTAAAATGATTAAACTAATGAAAATCCGGCCGACTTTAATTATTTTAGTTATTGTTGTTATTAAATCATTAAAATATTTAAAAAAATTAAAATCGGCTCCATTTTTCTTAGCCAAGGAAGATTTCCTAGGATTTAAATCATTAAAATAATCAAAATAAATAAACTAAGATCTTGTGAGGGTCAGAGCACACTTCTTTTAGGCACAGGCAACCAAGATCCAAGATACACTTACTCGAAAGTTGCTGTATACTGTGCACTTACACTGTACAAACTTTCACTCTTCGGTGTGCGGATGTTCTTCTTGATTTGTGCGTGTCATTCATGCAAGGGCCATGCCTGAGAGCCTAATGCGCCTTGCACTCGATCTCGCACAGCACTGCTGTCACCACCGGCAGCTGCACCGAGAGCCGTACCTGAGCAGGCTCCAGGTCTTGCCGTTCACACTCTCCCCCTGGGTTGCGTAGCAGCCCACTCGACTAGGAACTCTGTTCGCGATCACGCGGTCGCTGTCCTCGTCGTAGCCTGTTGTCGTCAATAATCTCTGTGGTACCGTCATGATACCACATAAGCGTCCGCCTTGAACCAACCAGCATGTTCACAGCCGAGTGTCCAGGCAGCATGCTTCCCCGCGGTGAGAACAACTGTACACGTGGAGCTGCGTGCCACCGTACTAGCACAAATGCTCGCGATGGCGAGTACAAGTAGAAGTCCCTGATTCCAGCGGGAGGTAGTTGATGAATCTCCCCAAGTGGAGGCTCGGAGCGCCAACTCGGCAAGTGGTAACTGTACAGGAGGCGGCCATTGTGGATTAGGGTTAACAGGAGGGTCAGGGAGAGCTGGGTGCATCTGAGGATTGTTGCGCGCGATAGCTTGATCTCGCAGTTGCTCATAATCTAGCACTCGCACAGCAGGTGCCCCTACACCTCCACCTTGTGGAAGCTCCTCAACTAGATCCTCATACGTCAAGACCCTGGGGGAACATCAACTTCGGACCCAGGCGAGGGTGGCAGAGCCACATGAAGTTCTTCAGGGAGTGGTACTTCTACGACATCATCAGCACACTGAAACCGCATGACTGGTCGCTGAGGCGTCTCAGGCTCAAACTCTGGTTCTTCTCTGTACACTCTTTGTCCTACTGGCCTGTGGCGAAGCTTCCGTTAGGTCATCTTCATCATCAAGCTGTGCTTCGGACAGCACTTCCGCTTCCGCCTCGGGTTCGTCAAAGCTTCTCTGAAGCAACCAAGCGCTAGACAAAACCCTGAAACCCTGAACAAGCTTCCTACTCAACCATTTCCCTCCTTCCCACAGAACAATACTGCAGATAGCTACTATACCAAGCAGCGCCCAGAACTCCCACTCATGAGTACTGCTTTCGTGTGAGCGGCCTGCGGTTCCTTCAACGACACCAACACACAGTAGCAAGGTCAGCGAAGCAATGGTAGACGTGTGAACCCTCACAGAGCTAGCCGTAGCAGGAGTCGCAACATCACAGGTCAAACTAGACAAGCCAGGTATCGCAATCAACTCCCTCAACCTACTGATAGGCACACTCTTTGTCCCCAGGCCAGCTCCATTGCTGACCGTAGCCTATGCCAACATTGTCAGCCTGAAACTCCTTCAGGGCAGCAGCCCGTATCCTAAGATGTCTTGTACGCCACGATGATGCAGTATCTACTGCGATGATCTGCAGGGCAGCCTTGTTGTCGTTTAGAACCGTGAGGCGAACACTGCACCCAAACAGCTCTGATGCCAGATGTTGATGTGCCCTACGGAGCTGGTATCCGGTCATAGCGCAGAGTAGCTCAGCCTCAGCTGTAGATTCAGCAGTGAAGGGCTGTTTACTCGACAGCCACGTGACCAAACACCCATCCTAATATGTTATTGCACACTCGTGGGAACGCCCCGCCGCAGGGGCAAAGGATGCATCAGTGTGCACGGCGATGTGACGCAGGCCTCTGATGCTATGCCACATGACAGCTCCTGGGTACGATCATCCGCGCTGTAGGCCAGCACCGTATCTGCGGTGTTGAAAACGTACCCTAAAAGGTGTTCAATGTAAGGCAGCGTGCCAGTGGGATTTCGGGACATGCTAGATGCCAAATTGCTTACACCAAACATCAAATCAGGCCTTGTCCTCATAGCAACCCAGAATCCTTCACCCAGCATACCCTGACACGACCTAAGTGCACTTGGGTCTCGTTCCTCAGGGCTCACCTCAGGAATTTCGATGTTACCAGGCGGCAACGGTACACACCGCATCTTGATGTGTGGGTACCTTGTCTGGAGATCACGAATGTAACCTTGTTGGCCCAACAGAAGCTGATCACCCTTCCAGGCGAACTCAATCCCAAAGAAAGCCGCAGTGCCCTGAGATAAATCCGGAATTTCCTCCGTAATAAAAAGGTCGTCGACGTAGACTGCAATCCACGCCAACGCCTGTCCAGGCTCACCGTCCTTACTGACATTGGGCAACCTAAGCGACCACACCTGAGAATCAGCAGCCGATGGCACTAGTACCATTTCCTTACCAATCGCCCCCCGAGGCATCGGATCAAGTGTGCACAACCCCAGTCCCTAGGTGATTGAGGCAGGCCGTAAACGGCGCAGAGACACAGATAGAACTCGTCTTTGTCGGCGAAGCCGTGTGCAATTAAGACTTTGGGCGGACGAACAGCAATGAGCTCCGTAGGATTGTCAGTGAGTGTAGGCGCGGGCGCCGTCCGAGGTTTGAAAGGGTCTAACAGCAGACTATTCAAAAAGGCGGTTTTCATGTCAAGGATGTAGCCGGCCCACTTAGCCTTAGCACCTCGTGCCACGATTTGCCGAACGTGTGCAACCTCACATCCTGCAGCATACAATGACGCTTTCTGCTGACCCCTGCCATCTTCGCCCCAACCCTCCGGAACAAAGTCCCCACAAATAACAATCCTTGTTTTGTACCGTCCGCCGATTTTTCGTGTAAAGATGGCCTCACCTGGTACAATGGTTACACGAACACCTTCTGCCTCCATGCGCCGAATGTCGGTAAGCGTGATGCGTTTAAAGGCCTTCTTGTCATCAATGAGTGAATACAGCTCCGCTTCAGCTGAACCTCTCCACCGACTGAAATACTTGTACACTTCTGGTAACGGCACAGTATGCGTACTTAGCACCTCACAGTCCGGTAAGAGGGAGTACTCAATCTCGAATGGGACTTGTGCTGCTGCCTCACCTTGAGCTTGCAACAACCTTTTAACCGCATGAACCAAAGTTGATTCTGCTACATCACGATCATCAGACCGTTCGGGCTCACGGCTTAAGGACTTACTCTCTCGTGCAATCAACGCCTTTAAGCTAAGAGCACGACTTTCGCAATCCTCAAAGCCCGCACTCCACGATGAGCCAAGACTCTCATCATCACCACTTTGGGGGCCACCGTCAGGCAAACCAAACTCTGAAGCTTCCAAAACAACAGAGTCAACACCCCAATCAAATCCCCCAAACTCTCCAACACCAATGGCTTCACAGTCATCGCCGCAAAACCTCATCAGATCAACACAGGGTGCCTCGAGAATGCCGTCATCATGAGCATCGAAACCTCCAGTCCCGTCATCCAGCACTCCCCCGGACCCATTAACCCGCTGCCCCGGTAATGTGTTCCTTACCGGGGCGGCCAAACTAGCTTCACAGGGCACCTCAAGAGCGTCATCGAAACCTCCAGTCTCGGCGTCCGACCCTCCCGCGAACCCATTAACCCGCTGCCCCGGTAGTTCATCTCTGCCGGGGCGGCCGCAACCGACTCATTGTTGCTCGGCGGACCGCTACCGAAAGCTGCGGACCTAGTCACATCGCGCTCACACACCGAGCAAAGTCCTACCACATCCCTACGACATGCACTGCAGGACCATCCCAACCCTTGTTCACCTAGACATGTCCTTATTTCGCCAACCGGAGCCGGGTCAACAAACTGAAACTCCCGCACTCCAACTTCATAACTCCCCGCTCCTACGCCGGCCGGAGCCAGGAAGTGACCTACTGACTTCACATCCAAACCGTTTGACCCCTCAGGTTCATCGCCCCAAGGCTCAACAACAGTCTCCAGCACCTCAGCAAAAGATACATGACGGGCTTCCAACACCATGCTACAGGTAAGCAGGGCAGAACCTCCGGCCAGAAACGATGCAGCTTCATCCTGAGCACACTTCTCCGATGGCATTCTCCACTCTCCCATTGGAGCGGAAATCATCAGCTCCCGTACAACTTTTAACGAACGGGGTTCTGTCCAAACAAGTTCAATCATCGGGACTTTGGGCAGGGCTTGCTCTTCAGACAGATCAACAGGAGGCTCATCAATGGGGGGTTGTTCGGTGTCTTCCACTTCGGGCACTTCCCATTCTTGAACTTCGGCTGGAGCCTTATGTGGAACCTCATCGGGGGCCTCATGTGGAGCCTCATCGGGGGCCTCATGTGAAGCCTCATCGGGGGCCTCATGTGGAGCCCCTATTCCACCTACAAGGCACTCAGGAAATGTGTACACAGCCACCACAAACGTCCGTTCCGGCTCAAGTGGGATAGACCCTTCTCGCGGTTTGAGCCGCTGATCCCCTGTATATACGTGGCTTCACTTCTCTTGTAGTTGTTGCCATGGCAGGGGATTACGAATCCTATCCCAGGACTGTGGGGCTGCTTACAGCCTGTTGCGCATTTTGGATTCTGCTGCCGCAGATCCAGTCAGAGGGCATACCAAGTCTTCCCGATAGCGTGTTTTTGAACACGCACTTGACGGTAGACGCGAGCTCGACGACGACCATAGCGAAATGTCTGCATGAGACACACTGTAATTGGTCCTACTGGGACCGTCACCAATGGCATTGCCTGAACAAAAACAAAAATTCGTGCCAAAATTATTGCAAAACATCAAGCACAAAAACAAGCAAAAAATTTCACGATGCCCATCGGAGGCACCTGCCTGCATATTGCAAAAAGTAAAAATGACACTAGCGCAGCGACAGAACACTACTTCGCAGATGAAATGAATGATGATGGTGATGATTCTCGCCCTCTCATCTTGACAGATTGCATTATCCAAGGACTTCGCAAGCAAACAAGCTGCCTGCCGCATGCAGTGCAAGGGAATTGGGATTGCAATTTCGGTGAATTCGGAAGGCTTGACCTTAGAAAGATTACTTCCTTGCTGTTGGATTATTTTGGTCCTACGCCACAGCATCCTGAAGTGCACAAAAGCAAAAAACACCCTAAATGCCTTAATTCCCTGTGGACCCTAATTGTTCTAATTACCGTATTATCGGGAATCACGCACGCACTCATTGCTCAGGAGTGTCAGCGACGACAAGTACAACATCCAGCAACTCGAAGGGTTGCTAAGGGCTGCAACTTGGTAAGGGGCGGTTTTTGGAGGTTTGTCTTCAGAATTCTTTTGTCTCTTTGGTTATTGTGGTTCTCGGCTGTTTGGGGGATTGGATGTGCTCCCTTAACTACCTGCCTTGAGCAACTTCGAAAACCTCGTAAACATAGGAATGCTAAATATGCCAAGAAGCACCAAAGCAGAGTTGAAAAGTTCGGTGTTGAAGTGGATGTCTTGTATCATGGAGTTAAGACACCTTTACACACGACACACATTGTCGGTGACGGTAACTGCTACTGGAGAGCAGTGGCCAAGCAACTTAACATTTCGTGGCATAGACTTAAAGCTCTCACGATTGACAACATGATGCAACATGCCTTGAAAGCGCAAGACGCTGAACTCTGCCAACAAATCAAACTTCTCAAAAAGAAGAATGCCTGGGCTAACATGTTAGCTATTCTAGGCACTGCTGATTATCTCCGATGTGAGATTCGCATATGTGTTCGGGGACACATTATCAGATGCTGCCCTCAGCGAGTGGAGAATTGCGCCAAGCCGAACCACAGGCATAACAAACGGGTTATCAACCTCTACTATGAACATTCGCATTACAGTGGGGTTGATGCTGCTGAGGTTAGGCACAGAATTGCAATAGCCGATAATAGATGGAGCTCCAGCCTCAAAGAATTCCTTCAACATCCCCTTGATGCTTACCCTGAGGATGTTAGCATTCTTCGATATAGGACAAACTGTGCAAGTACAGTGAGTGGAGGTAGATTGCATCTTCAAAGCAAAAATTTGCACATTCTCTTCAGGAAGTTGGCTCATCTGAAAGATAGTGGAGCTGACAAGGTAGGTGTCATGCCAGTTCAATATCGACCTGCTGGTAAGGGCCTACCGGGCAGACGATCACATGAAGATTTTTCAGCGCAGGTGATGCGATTAGCCAAAGCTCGAGGGGCTGCACCGGTTCTGATGCAATCTGTGCCGAAAATTCCACCTAGACCCCCCGCCCCCAGAAGAGTTTCGGAGAGTTCGCGGGAACAGAGAATTCCCAAGGAGCCATCCTATCCCCCACCGGGGCATAGCATGACAACCATTCCACAACCGATGACACCCCCCAAATCGTCATCGCCAACATCACCGCCGAAGCCGCCATCCCCAAAGAGGAAACCTTCATCGACTATTCCACAACCGATGACTCCGCCCAAATCGTCATCGCCGATGTCACCGCCGAAGCCGCCACCCATGAAGAGGAAATTACCGTCGACTACGTCGTGGAGTGATGAAATGGCTAATCCATCGGATACCTCAACGAGATCGAAAGCCACAACATCATCGGCTACCTCAGCGACTTCAGCAGTTTTGACCAAGCCATGTGAGCCGACCCCGAATCCATTGATAACCGCAGCTACAGCTTCGGGAGATCGTGTACAGCATCCAAGACTCGTTCGACGACCTCGAACTCCACCGCTTCCACGCCGTCTCGCACCATCCGCTGCACCTCCGATTGAGCTGCCCCCAGCGGCTGAGGCCATGAGCGGAGGAGAGCACACAGAAGATGCACAGAATGAGATCGCCCAGAATGCTCGTCTTGATGCCATTGTAGATAGAGTTGTTAGCGAAGTTTCACGTCGCGTACTTGAACGCATCAACTCGGCGCCATACACGGTAGGACTGTCCAAGATTGCTGCATGGGTGTCTTTGCAGACACACTGGAAGCTGCACAACGCCAAACCCCTGCTAAGTGACGAGACTAAGCCAGCCTTGCCTTTCTCGGTATTGCCTCCCATTAACACGAACCTAAGGAATCAGCTGCAAAATGGACGTGGAGCCACCGCGACCGAGCCGACAGATAGCCGCTGCACTTCGGGATGGGATGATGTTGCGCTTGAGGTCAATGGGATTTTTCCTTTTCGGATGGTTTGATAGCTGGAGAGCGCGAGCAGCTTGCCCAAATCAGGTGTGCCGAAAATTGCCCAGCACGAACGATCCCGGAGAATCCTCTCTATGCCAAGCCTAACAACTGCCAGCATGATCAAAAAATCGAAAATACAGAGTCGACACGCAACATCCATCCAAGGAGCGACGGAGTTGTTGATCACGGTTATTCATTCGCACTATCCAATGATGTTTGGCGGTGGCCGATGCTAAACCGTGCATTTGATAGGGTTGATAGATTCGGTTTGCTCTTTTGGCTTTCGGGCGCCTTTCGAAAGTTGAGTAGCATGTGGCAGTCAAAATTTGCAAATTGCGACAAATGCCATTCGGGCATACACAACAGTTACAAAAAACCAGCACAAAAATGTACATCAGCAGAAAATCAGTCCTTTCATCCAAGGCATGAAGATCGAGAACGGCCCGATGCATCTGCCTCTGCTGTTACTGCTGATGCGAAGGTGGTCTCGAGCCTTCGTCATACAAAAAGTTACAAGTCAAACATCCTTCAGTACAAGCAACATGTACCAGATGACAAGCAAAATTACGCCAATCAAAAATGTTACAGGCAAGCAGATAAGCACACAAGCACGGCGCGGAGCAGTTCTTGGCTTCGATGGTTGCGATTCCCTATGGCTTTGCTTGTGCTAAAGACATTGCAGTCAGGACATCAGGTTCTTTCAGGAGGGATGATGAGCTCCCATAGAGTGGGTAATGATATGGAGGGGGATATTGAGAGTTGTCATCCTTCGGAATGCGATGCCCCAACGCTTGAAGATCAAGCTCGTAACATACTGATCACGAATTGTGTTACGCTTGACAATATTAGATTACTGCTTGACCATCCGGATGTTCCTTGGCAAAAGGTTGGGAATGGTCTTCAAGTGACTCTAGGCGCTGCTAGACTGTCTGTTTCCAAGACTACTAGAGCCCTCCCCAATTTCACCAAAGTCTTCATGCAGTACTTTAAGCTTTGCAACAATGAGGCTTATGGATCCACCATTGTTGTCAACAAAAACTTGAAAACAGCTTTGCACACTGACGCCCGTAATGAAAAGCTACCGGCCTTTCTTACTTCAATAACTCAGTATGGAGAGGGTGAAATATTCCTCAAATCAGCGCTTGGGGAAGACATTGTTGGAGAGCATCGGGGATTCAAAGTTCCAATTCCGATTGGATGCACTGTGGATGTCCCCACTTTCAAAATTCCTCATGCAACATGTGAGTGGCAGGGCAATCGAATCATTGCGGTTCTTTTCACGGCACCAATAAAAAGGATTGATGCTTGCAAGTCTAATCTTAGACATCAGTTGACACAGCTGGGTTTTTCAGTTCCTGATCGAGCCCATCACTGGGTTGATAGTGAATTAATGGGTGTGCGGCTTGGTAAACCTATTTACAGTAAACCCACCTCCATCCGAGGATATCTGGTCGATGCAGGAGATCACGATCACGATGCAACTGATAGTGATGAGTATGTTCGTGCCTCTGATTCGGAATCGTTGGTTTGGGATCTTTCTTCACTTAAAAGTGAGATTGAAGGCGAGGCGGCAGACATCACTCACACATGGCCCGAAATCTTTGATTCCGACATTAGTGACATTGAACATTGCTCTGAGAGTATTGCTGCAACTGACATAGACACATCTAATGAGTCTATGATGCAACATTATAACAGCAAGTCCGACAACGAAGACGATGAAAGCACGGAACATGGCATAGCCTCATCCCGAAAACGCAAACACCATTCACCGATCAGGACGTCCCAAGCTGGCAGCAGCCATTATGCATTTAGAGACTTGGGTTTGAGTGAAAATGCGATTGGGTCTAAGATTGGATCTTCTTGTATTTCGGATGTTTCCTTGCAGAGTCGTAACTCCTATGCGTCACAAGGCAGTAATTTCAACTTTGCCGATTGCTATGACAGATCTGAGTTTGATGTCGAAGGAATGTTCGGGTTCAATCATAGTCGATCATTAATTTGGGTTATATCAGCTGACCCAATTGAGCCATTCTCCGATGATGATATGAGCCATGCGATGTCTGGTGGTGTTGCAAATGAGACAGCATTCCAGCCCAACAAAGCCGACATCAGCAAGCTTGTGCAAAAGCTTAAACCTGTGCAACACGGATTTGCTCCGAAGCAGCTTCGAATGTTATTAATTTCGGATTTGAAATTCTGCAAAAAGATTGAACGCACTTCGGATGCAAAACAGCTTCAAAGTTGCGTTATCGCTGCTGCACAAAGAATGGGATTAGCTACTAACACTGACAAGAACACCGTGATAGTCGATCCCAGAAACATCGCGAGCAGCAGTCAGCAAAAACCTATGAATGACAAGCCAGCTGCCAAAGGAAAAGCTTTTGAGGGTAAAGGTAAGTCTACTGCTAATCAAAAAGGAAAAGGCAGTGGAACCTTTCAGCAGATGGACTTAAAGGGTCAGGGCAAAGGGAAAGGTAAGAGCGCTGGTAAGGGTTTGTCATCCGCCAATGCCAATGATGAACATCATGGCAATAAAGGCAAAGCTAAGGGCAAAGGCAAACAGCAAAACATTTCCTATGATCTTGTTCCTGACGGATGGAACGTTCGTCCGCTCAGCGATTTTTGTAACACTCACGGCGGGGTGTATGTTTGCGAAAAGGAAGAGCAGGCTAAACGTATAGCGGAACTTGGAGTCGGTAGAAATTATCCTATCGGTATTGTTGCGCCGTTCCCGATGGAGATAGGGGTTAAACAACCCGAACTCATATGTCTCGAATTCCTCAAACGACAAGGGGAACACACACAAAAAAATTTCAATGCAGGCTTATCTTCACCAAATTACTTACACGGACGTTGAGTACCGAAAAACAGCACCCGCAGTGAGCATTCAGAAGCCGAGCACAGCTAAAAGCTCAGTTTGCTATTTAACTTTTAGCGACAATGGAGCTTGCGCGCAAACACAAATAGAGATTGAGCAAAAACGACTTCCTGCAGTAAAACAATGGATTTCTTCATTGGTGCAGCACAATCGCAATCTTGAAATCCTTGATGTTTGGAATGTGCAAACGATACAACAGCATGTCAATGAACGCATATACCAAGTTTCTGTCAGGATTCCGAGCGCTCAGGTGCCGTCCTTGCTTGCCATGTCTGGACCTGGTAAACTTCAAGTCAATGTGCCTGGAGCTTTGCGCACTAACATACAGCATATCTGGTTGAAAAAAGAAGGGCGTCCCATGACTGATGATGAGGTCCTTGAGGTCATTGAAAACAATGATGCTAAGCATTTAGGGGCCTTTAAAGTCCGTGGCACTTGGGCACTCAGAATGCTCAGTGAACATCATGTTGAGATGAAATCCAAATTGGGCAAAAATGAAGACCCTGCTTTCTTCATAAGTAATGTTCCTCCGGAAATGGAAACTGAGAACATTGTTGACCTTCTGCAACAGTTGAAATGGAAAGCGACTGTTAAAGATGGCGAGAGAAGATGGAAAAGAGCTGGGTACACGTGGTTGGTTCGATCAAGTGAAGATCCCAAAGTTTGGCAGTTTCCAATCACTTTTGGATATGAAAGACGCACCCTCAAAATTGAAGCTGCTCGCAAGCCTAAGGTTGTACCAGCTGAGCCAATCTTTGATGACAACATGCTTCACTTTCCTTCATGGAGCGCGCAATGTCGCATTGGCAAACTTCAGCCAAAAATTCAGCAGTCAAAAATGTCATTTGTTGATGTAGTTAATAATGCTGCCCGCAAACGACAACGACCTGAAATTGCTACTGACATGAAAATTGATTCCGAAGAATGGACTGATTCGGAGGACGAAAAAGCAAAGCAGGATCCAAATGGATTGCAGCAGCAGCTTAATGACATGATGCGACAAAATAGTGAGCAGCAGCAAACTATCCAACAACTCATGCAACATATACAAAATCTCACAGCACAGATTCAAGTATTAACTGCGCAAAATCTTGCTGGAGGGGCAAATCCCAGTCAGGTCAATGCAATGAACGCTTTTCCTGCTTCATGAAATGTAGAGTTCCACCAAAGGATTAAGCATGAATCCTTTGTTTGGAACATCATCCCCCACTGTCTCTGCTTTAGTTGTTGGGGTGAATGTTGTAAAGGTGGTTCTGAAAATGATAATCGCCTCAACTGTGATTCGACTTTCCCTTCATCGTGGGAGGAGGCCTTTCATCGTTCGACTTGCGCCATTCATGATTGCCAGGATAAAGCCAGAATGTCTCTAGGTACTTGGAACGTTAATGCCCTTACCCCGCATATTCATGAGGTCATCGCTTTAAATTCTGATGTTATAGCTCTTCAAGAAGTTCGTGTTGGTGCTGATTCTATGCCTAGCATACGGTCAACATTTCAGCAAAATGGCTATAACTTGTACTTCAGCGGTCTTCCGAATTACAAACAGCAAGGGCACAACAAAAAGTCGATTCATCTTGATCAAGCCACACCTGGTGTTGCCTTTGCTATTCGATCACACATTCCTGTGCAAGAGATTAGCATTGACAAGATGAACAGCTGGTTCCATAAAGGGCGTTTCCTCGCTGTGAAGATCTTCGCTCAGCAAAGGTGGATTACTTGTTTTAATGTTTATGCGCCCACGCAGAACAGTATGCCGTTTCTTGACGAGCTTTTGCCTATGCTGGAAGATCACGCGCATCATAGCTGCATCCTTTTTGGGGACATTAATGCGGATTCACGCACCGGTCAGTTTGTTCAAAGTTGTCTTGATTCCAGCTGGTACCCGCTCACCTGTAGCACTAATTTCGATTTCTTCACTTATAAACACAGCAATGGCAACACTAGCTGCATTGATGTTATTGCCGTGACAGACCTACTTAAAGAATCCATTGCCCCGGTTCAAGCCACTGAAGTTCTTGACAAAGGGCATTCGTTTGTCCACACGTCAATTCATAACAACTTTCAGCAACAACCCACTTGGGAGGTTTACCATCAAGTTAACTTCACAATTGATGACACTTGCGAAAATGAATGGCAAAAAGTTCTCTCACTATACACTTCGAAAATTGAGGACACATGCATTGATGCAGACTGGGAGCTGTGGTGTCAAACTTTCCAGAAAATTCACAACCATGCAGGGGCCGTCCTGGGAATGCAACCTCGCTTCCGATTGCGTGAGCAATTTAAAAATAGCAAGTTGCATTATCAATTAGGACAGGCCATCCAGAATCAGGATTGGCTGCAACACAAAAGCATCTTGTCCAAATTACAGCAAATTTCCAAAAATCAGCTGAAAAAGTGGAGGCTGAAGATCCAAAAGAACGGTCAGTCGCAGCACACTTGGACTAGGAATCTCTTCAAATGGGCTCGAGCTCCCTCGCCGCCTCGAGAGTGAAAATTTTGGACAGGACGGTTTCACAAACTGTTTACATGATTCTCTTAAAGAAATTACAAATTTCTTTGGGAAAGTTTACAAAAGCAATCGGGCGCTTTCTCCTGAGCAGCAAGCAGTTCCACGCCAATACTGTTGTGATGCTTCACAAGTTCTGGATATCAACCAACATATTCAGACTATCATTGCGAAGGCTGATGCTTCCAAAGTCCCGGGACTTGATGGATTAGAAGTTGCGCATCTCAAGCAGTTGCCTTACTCTGCCGTGCTCTTCCTTGCACACATCTTTCACAAGTCAATCCAGCAACATCGTGTGCCCTTGATGTGGCTTAACTGCAAAATGACTTGCATACCTAAAAAGCAAGGAAAAACTTCAGTTAAAGATTTAAGGCCTTTGACAATCACACCTGTGTGTTACAGGATTTTCTGCAAGACCATTTTGCTTATGTGTCGTGACACACAGCAAAATATTTCTGAACATTCAGTTGGAGGTGTTAGTGGAAGGTCTGCTTTTCATGCCTGGCTGCCTGCAGCACTCATGTGTGAGGCCACTTGGAGGCTCGATCCACTTGTTCGCGCCACGATCCAAGGTGCTGCCTTTGATACAGAAAAATTCTTTGATAATGTTCCCATGGACAAAGCTTGCGAAAGTTTGCTACATATTGGTGTCCCTACCTCCGTTGTTGCGACGTGGCAGTTTATGATTACCAACATTCAAAGATTTGCCTCGCTTAATGGTTCTGTTTCTAAAAATGGATTCAGGACTTCTTTGGGAATTCCGCAAGGTGATCCTTTAAGCATGAGGAAATCTTTGCTAAGGTTTTTGTTGACGATCGCCTCATGTTGGGTAGTAACGCACAGCATTTACAGCAAGCCTTCCACATCACTCAGTTTTGGGACAGTTCTTATGCGTTTAAGACTGAAGCCAAAACTGTTGCGTTTGGTGACAACGCCGAGGCTGAAAATCTTTGGTGGCTCGATGGTTACGAAGTTAAAAGACAAAAGCAAATTATTTATCTTGGGATACCACTCCCTCTCAAAGGCACTTCGGCCTCCAAATTTTTCAGTCCCATCTTACAAGACTGCTATGTCCTTTTGAACAAAATCAGCAGATCACGCATTACTCATGACAATGCTGTTACTATTGTTGCTAAGAAAATCATCCCCGCCATTTGCTACCCGTGTTCTGCCGTCAGGCCCACTAAGGCACAAATTGAAAATTTAAGGTCAAAAATCTTTGAAGCGACTGCCTTCCGCAAATGTCCAACACAAAATGCACATAGTGTCTTTTGTGAGCAAACACATCTGTTTGATCCGGAAAGCGCTATGGTCTATCATAATTTAAGGTTCTGGAGACAAGTATTTATTCAAGCACCGTTAATTGCACAACATCTTAAGGACATGCTTGAGCAATCTGTCCCTTCCAAACATGACCTTTATGGGCCCATGACCATTTTTCAAAGAGACCTCGATTGGCTATACTGCCGCTTCTCACCCGACGCTGATGCTATCAGCAACAGTGAAAATGATTGCATTCTTTTCACTGAGCCTGACAAAAAGAAGTTTGAGCATTTCATTCGAGAGCAGATCCGTCGGCGATTTTATCAGCAATTAGAACAAAAACATCCAAAATGGAAAGGAGTCGTCGATGTTGATTTGCAAGCAACAACAAAACTGCTTCGAAGCTTAGAACCGTCATCGCCTTTTAGGAATCCAGTCATCCGGATGTTATCCGACGCTCATGCTACACCGTATAGGCTTCATAAGATGGGCATTAAAGCTACTCCGCACTGTCAATATTGCCTTCATGAGGAAGGCAATATTAAACACATTATATGGGAATGCCCACGGTTCGCTGAGCTTAGACGATCCTGGCCTCAGGAACTTCTTGATAACAGTCAATGGCCGGAATGCGCTAAATCGGCCCTAATATGCTCTAATCTGCTCCCTGAATCCACGCGTGGTAAATGGCATCAATTCCAACTTCTAGTTGCGCAACTTTTGTATCAGTGGATGGAAATGAACAGAGACCCTGATAACTACCAGCAATTTGCGCCTGAAGAAAATCAGCAAAATGACATTTGCGGGGAGGTTCTCCCGATGCAGAACAGACAAAAAACGGAAATGTGCCTTTCGCAAGCACTTCCTTTGCAATGGAATCCCCCTAGCACACGCACTGAATGGAACAAATGGGGTAGTACTATTAAAGATTTTGCGCTGATTTTCTCTTTTTGGGCAAAATGGACCAACATTCACTGTCAAGGTGCTGTCAAAATTCGTACTTGGACTCAAGCACTTGCCCTGTTTGTACAATATGGCGGAATTGATGCTGATTTCGTGGGTCAATGCCAATTCATTGGCATGGCTTCTTATAAATTAAGAGTGCTCACTTCTTTTCTGTTTCAGACACAGCAGCATAATCATGAATTACATAGCATGGCTTTCCTCAATGACAAACAAGACAAATGGCTTGCTGCCTTTCCGAATGAGACGGCATTCCCCGATAATTTATACTTCATTCCTGATTGGGATCTTCTTGAGGCTTCTAACAACATCCAAAAACTTCGAGTTGAGACTCGGCTTGCCTCAAACATCAACCCACATGTTCTGCGTATCACAACTACCGCTTTTTGTGAAGCGGTAGGTCTTAAGGCAAAAACACTTATGAGTAGTCCCTTGTCCGAAAAATGGCCGATTCCGAGATTTAAGAAGAAAGGCGCGCCCATTCCATGGGTTCTTCAAATTAGGGAGATCAAAGATGGCCTTCACCAGCATGTGAACTGCATTTCTCAAATCCCTCTTGAAAAATGGATGTCCATGTCTTCAGTTGAAATTAGAAATACTCTTCCGCCCAAGCCTGGGCCTTTGAAGCGATTCAGAGCTGCTAAGAAAAGATTGACCAGATTTAAAGATACCCTTGAAAGATACAAGCAAAATCAATTACTTGAAAATGACTTTCGCACACACATCATTCAGCCTGTTTGGGCTTCAACGGAAGCTTGTGCAAGTTGTGGCAAGTTACTCAACTTTTCTGTTGAGCCACGAAACCTCACGCGCCGTTGTCCGAGTCCCTGCGACTTCTGTGTACAGTTGCTAGATTCCTGGTCGGTACAGTACGACTCGATGTTAAACTGCATTGATCAAATCATTGCAGTAATTAGTTAAGACGCCTAGCTCAAAGACAGCTAGCTTATTCAGCGATGCAACACGCATCTTTCGAAGTACTCGCCTCAGACTTCTGTCCGATCCACCACAAACGTCCGTTCCACCTTTATCAACACAAATGCTTCCGCCGCTGGCTGTCGCCTGCGTGGGCGACCACGAAGGCGTCCCTCCAAACAGTGTTGACAATCTACCCTGGAATGTGGCCTTGTGCTACATGATCCTTACATGATGTTCGAACCTTGCGCTTTGCGAGGGCCTTGAGAGACTCAGCATTATCGTGGTAGCGTTTCCAAACATCTGCCATGTTGGTGATGGCTTCGGCAGCAGCCTGTTTCAGACCGAGTGCCCAGTACGAACGCACCTCATGATGCTCATGATTCTCGCCCTTGGGGGGATGTGGGGGTAACACGCGTTGTCAAGAATATCCCGTATCCAAAGATCGTGGTTGGCTTGATGTCTTCATGTCCTAGGAGTCCTTGGTTCAAGTGGTATTGACGAACTCCTAGAAACCGCTCTGCAACCTCCCATTCAGGCGTGCACCACTGATGGCATTATCTCTCGGGGGTCCCTTGGGCCTTCAGTAATACTTAGGAGCGGAGGACACTGACCAAATCTCAACCTCAAGCCCGTTGCCGATACCACCTTTAGCATCAACACCCGCAGCAACAAACAATCTTCATGGAACAACCTGCTGCAATCATCAGCGCTCGCTGAGTCCAAACCCCATCTCCCTTTATCACCCCGAGAGCGAATAGCTAAGGACCCGGTACCCCATGTGCGATCGGGCATCCTTGAGAACACCCCTTTCACTTTCCCAGCTGCCGCTAGGCAAAGCAGATATGCCATGGTATGGGGGCTATTCAAATTCTCCTTCACATCAACATCAACAACCTGGAACCCATAACGCGCAGCTGTCTGCTGAAATTGCCGTCGGCTGTCTCCACAACACAAGTTCAGGATGACTCTCTTTGACCGATGCATGGACCTACGCTTCCTACGATTCCAACATAAAGCTTCGTGCATACCTGGAAGGAAACGTGACACCTCATCACAAACATTGTCGGGAACAGCGGGGTACATGGTCTTCAGAAGAGCCTCCGTCCACGCAGCGATGATTCCCTCACCGCCGTCATCAACTTTAGTCAGCAACCCCCATGCCCTGCATGGCCCCATGAATCAAAGCCACTCCTTCAGCATTCATTCATGGTGGACTGCTGACCAGCATCGTTTCCCACTGTTCAAACCTAGCGATCAAACCAAGGGCAACCCGACGATCTACTCTAGGACACCCGTCTTGAACGACCACTGGGACTCGTCCCAAAGTAGGATGCACTACAGTACAAGTTTTCTGAAGCCATGCTACATGAAAGCCAAGGCGTACCAACTTGGACATGGACACAATGGGCTCGCTATCACCTGAACCGATCAAAGTACCGAAAGCCCACACCCATGTAGGTTTCACCTTCTGCAAGTGCAACCTTTCGCCATTCTACCGGTTCTTCTTCACCTTCCCGTCTGGGACGAACACACAATGTAGCGCCTGAGTCTAGCAGACCAGTCATCCTCCCAGCTTGAGGTTTAGGGTATGGGAGGCCTTCAATGGTCGGGCAAACTCCTACGGCGATGGCCTTAACGGATGCAGCCGATGATGTTTGGGTGAGTTGTTTGATGGCAGCTGTAACTTCACGAAGCATGTCCTGCCTCGCAGTATCTTCAGCCTTAGCGGCGGTTTGAGCGGCATCAGCCGCTGCCCGGGCCCCGCATCACCCTTGAACTGCTCCTCAGAGCCTTTCTTCCCGCCTTTGGCGCCCTTCCCTTTACTCCCCCGTTCCCCAGTACTAGCACTACCCTTACCCCGGTGTGAAAAGCGGAGGATTCCACTCAACTCTCGGTCACAAAGCCCAAGGCAGCCGATCGCAGATCAAAGCAAAGCAAGCGGTGCAAAGCAGGACAATCAGAGATTAAAACCGTAAGTTTGACGCTCAGCGGAAAGGCAACACTAGAACCCCCAGGCGCTAGCGGACCTTTTGCTGGACCTGACGCAGGGTCGGTCTTGAGCAGTCAAGCTGCGTAGTGAGACAAAGTTGGTCTGAATCCTAACCAGAAGGCAGAAGCACATATACGCATGTCAGTGACAAATCACACCCCCCTCGATGCGAGCTCACGCGTGAGAAGAGCGGAGTTTAGGAGAGTCACATCCACTGATTGTGCACCGAGCCACACCTCTTCCGGTCAGCTAAGCTTGAAGCAATTAAGAACCATTAGATGTGGGTCGGTCTCTGCATCTGGATCATACCTATGTTTCACTTCTGTACAAACGCAGCCTTTTGTGATCGTCAGGCGCATAGCGAGTTGCCAAGTGATCGGTGGCAATCGGATGTTCCATCGGATCTATGCGGGTTTTACATGTTAGACTCAATGCGCTCAGAGTGAGAACTCGGCAGCATCGAGTGTCCGTGAAAAGAGAGGGACACACGAGGAAAATACCATGGCTAGCCATTGTACCCCTGTGGGTCTTTTCAGCGCGGCGCAGGCAAGGAAGGCTGAGGAAGTGGCGGAAATTGTATCATAGCCGGGTTTCACCATCAGAATCCGCCTGACCCGAATGACGTGTGGAGCATGGGTCAGAAAGACTCAACCGGATTCACCTTGCAGTGACACAATGCATCGCCACGTAGGTTGACGGTCGTTACCTACGAGTCGTGGGGCTACGGGTACGGTCCTGGTTTCCTCGTCCGGAACCGCCCCTTCCTTTGTTTCCCTTATCACCCTTCCCTCGGCCTTTCTCCTGCTTTCCTTTTCCTTTCTCGGCTTTCCCTCTTCCTTTGCCCTTCGTCGGTTGCCTCGTGTCATCAGCTTCATCGATGAGGCCTGTCACGTTTGAGCCAGTTCGGGATTTGCCCTTGGCCGTTGTTTCTTTGGCCGGGCCCATCGTGCGAGATCGTGGCTCAGCCGAAGCGGAATCGGATGGAGCTGGAGGTGCGGGATCCGCAGTCTCAACAACACGCTGTTGTGTACGCCCTCGCGCCTCTGCACTAGTAATCACCCGACCAGGAGTTGGCCGCACAATCGAAGGAGCCCATTTCTCGTCGCGGGCTGATTTCGAAGGTGGGTTTGAAGCAGTGCGAGTATTTGGTGCAGGGAACTTGGGGTTAATCCGTTCCTGCGTAGTAGCGGACGTGCCTCCAGGCGAGGCAGCTCTTCCCGCTCCTGTTTCCTCGGCAGAGGGAGGAACCACGCCAGCCGCCTTCATATTGATAGGGTCATCGGGATTTGCATTCATCGAAATGATGACATTGGCGACTTTCTTCCTGACAACAGGCAGCGTGTTCGGTGCGTGATACATGCGAATAATATCTTCAATCGTCGGGTTGTCCAAATCAGGCTCCGGAACCCGGGTCTTCATTCGCAGTACCAAGGGTAGACCCATTTGATCGGAGTAGGGTGCCCTTCCTGAGACCATCAGTGTCTCCCCATCAGCGTGGGGGACATTGTAGCCCGATCGCCTCGACGTCTTCCGACTCGGTGGGTTAGACGGAGGCGGCATCTCGCGAGGCGGGGGCGGATTCGTCTCAGGAGCGACACCTCCGAGATGCTCTCGCCCAGTGCGTTGTGACTTCGGGTCGGGTCGGATCGCCCGTTCGAGCTCAGTATCATCCTCGTCCTCGTCATCCGGAGGAACGGGGACGGCATGAGCTTCGGGGATCGACGCGTGTCGTTGCTCAGTGGCCTGCACTCTGCGCTGAGGCGTATCAGCACGTCGTCGTGCCCGCTGAGCTGCGACGTCGAACAGATCTTGAGGCTCTTCTAGTTCATCGGGTAGAGCCTCGAAGACATCTTCGTTCTTTTTCATAAGAACAGGGTCAGTTCTCTTAGTATCGGGGAGCTGATCCTTTACGCCTTCAACAAGATTGAAGAACGTCTTCTCAGTCGCGCGATCATCGTCGAAACATTCCTTAATCTTGACAGAGTGATCGCGAATGAACTCCTTGAATTCCTTACGCTTCTCATCAGGCGTTTCGGGGGCATCAAGGAGTGCCGTATTCCCATCAGCGAAAATCGTGAATCGGGAATCGGTATGGTGCGGGATGAACTTCCGCCCCAAAGGGTCCAAATCACGCCAATTGATGGCTTGGACATCGGGTTCTTCTTCTTCCCCTTTGCCTTTCCCTTTGGGCTTCTCAGTTGCCACCGCAGTTCCTTCGATCTCCTCTGCTTCATCGTCAGAGATGTAGCCAGGTTCACCTTTCATCGGAATGCCGTAGCACGTTGTGAGGGTAACCTTGGCAAGGAGCGCGGAAAGGCTTTCACTATCGACACGCATGTATCGCTGATACTTTTGCGTGTCCGTGATAGTGGCACGGAACTCATCCAACGTTCCAAACTCGGTGGAAAGTCGAATTTGCCTTCTCATCGCCAGATTGGCGTTCTGCAATGGCAGATGCGCAAGCCGAATTTTCTCGACCATGTCTGAGTCGACGGTATAATCGATCGTCCCCCCTGTGTAAAAGGGGGAGAGATAGCCGCGCGACAGGCAGACTCGGTATGCGCGTTGACAGTGGATCGACCATCGTGCATAGTAGCACAGCGGCTTCTCGCGGCATGTGGCGAAGACCGCGCCGAAGTGCTTGACTATCGTGATTGCACAGGCGATCGATTGTGAGTTGAGGAACTCTTCCACACCGCACCGAGCTTCCTTACCAGTGATACCGGCAACAAGCCTCTCAATGGAGATGTCCAATCGAATGGCGCCTTGAATCGTTCCGCGCACGCTCTTCTTGAACAATTCCACTTCTTTCGGCGATGTATCAGCTGCAGTGCATTTGATCGGTGGCACCCCGAAGAACGCGGTTTGCCTGTGGTCCTCAGCGAGTGACCTAGACACCGGGAAATTCCTCAGCTGCTTGATTGCAGGGTACTCGTGAAGTCAGAATTCTTTAAGCTCGTTTCGCTCAATGAGCTCGTTGAGCCATTCGGCATGACTTCCATAGTACTCGACCTGAAATGGGTTCACAGGATCGGCGTAGAACATCCCATCAGGATAGTGAATCGGCTTGGTGCAAGAGTGACACATGTGGAGACCCACCGGGAATGATGCTCCAGTCGAAACTAGCGAGCGGCCACGTTTCTCGTTTGTGGTCTCCTCTCTTGGGGCCAGTGCCGAACTTTGGGCCTCCAACATATTTGAAGGCCGTGTTGAACACTAGGGATCCCGTGTCCATGAAGTATGCAATGGGCATACAGGCGAGAGGGATACTGTCTTTGATCGCATAATATCCCCTCGGGTGGAATACAATCGGATTAATTCCCGCCGCAATCATGTGCAAATCAATCGCAAACACGATCACGCGGTTGGATCCCATCCCTTCAGGGAGCATGGATTGCGATGACGCGGTGTTCGAAAGCGTCTCACGCCCCGGGTTCATTCGGACGTTCATGTACACCTCTTCCCACTCATTGTTGTTCCCAGATCCGGGAGCATACGGGAGCAGAGTGAGGAACAGCCGTCCTTTCGGAGGATTGATCTTGCAATCGCTCATGTACCCGAAGAATTCGCGAATCGTTGGGCATCCCCATCCATACTGAGGGTGGTATCGGGCCACATTTCTTTTCCTCTCGCCAGCGACGTAATGATCCTGAGCGAGCTGGATAAATGGCCCGTGCTGGCACTTGGTCAGCAGTCGGAATCGGTTGAAGTTATCAGGGCCGAAACCGTAGGTGGCTCGAATGCCAACAAATTGAGGACTTCCATCGTTGTCGATCGTCGAGTAGAAGAACTCAAACATTCGGTTGTTGTCCGTCCGAGCGATCTCCATAATGCATCGGGTAGTGATCTCGGTCGGTTCGCCTTGCTCATCCAGAATATTCGTCTGGAGAAGAATTCGGCCATCGTTCTCTCCGGCGTTGGCCTTCATGTATTCCCTCTCACGCTCCATGTACATCGGAATGACATCGAAAGCGATAATGCCACTCTGGTCGAAGCGTGAATACAAGGGAATGCCCCTTTCTTGATCCTGGGGGCGATTCTGCGTTCTCTCGGCAGTAGCGGAAGGATACTCCTTCGTTTGCGTCAGCACTCGGAACAGCAGTTTCCGCACCAAGTTGATCATTCCTGCGTCCGGAATCCTGGCAGCAGGGATGTTTTGTGCGTCGTCGATCAACAATCGGCTGCATGACACTGATGTTCCGCCGACGGATCGGAACTTTGCCTCCTTAGCATTGTATGCTCGGACAGCGTCATTGATCTCGCGGCAATCCTCGTAAGACTCCGGTCGGAGGAAAGAATCGTGATCTCCTTTTACCGGTTTCTTGTGAAGTGCGACGTTCAAGTACACCGTCTGATTCGAGGACAGCATAGCGAATCGGCGCCTCGAATACTTGCGCTGTTCGTCAGTCGGTGGGAGACAGGTCGCGGAGACCAGCCGACCATGGACGGAATCATCGATGCCCATGTCGAGTCCCGGGACGACGAAGTCAGTCAGTGCAATCGGGACGGACGTCATTTCATACTGCACAATCGGTGCAATAGAGTCGACACCCCTCTAGGGCATCTGGTCAGGGCGATGAATCGTTGTCGCCTTGATACCAGGGCCCTCGATCCGGAAGTTTCTCGGATCATTTGCCGCCTGATCGGCTGTGGTGCTGGCCGGGTCAATGTCGATATCCGGCCCTCGAGCACCAGAGAGCGCGGCTCCCTGAGCAACCATGTCATTCGGAGGACTGGAACGCAGGCCGTGTTCCGGAGGGTTCTCAGCGGTTCGGGCAGCTGGCGGCGGGGCCTTGCCGGGGACCTCGTCTTGCAGCTCCTTCCCGCTACCCATATCTGCGTCCTCCTCGGGTTTCTGCTCGGGTTTCTGATCGGCCGTGTCATCATCCATTTTGGTATCATCGTCACCCTCCTTTGCACTCTCTTCGGACGCCCTCGGAGGTGCTGCCGCAGTAGGCGGAGGAGGAGGAGCCACGTTTGGCGGAGGCGGCGCAGTCGCGCGCTCAGATGCAACACTAACCTGTTCAGTGGACGGAAGATCGTTGTCCGCCGCGCCTTCACCCTGACTACTCAGGGCACCTGAAGCATCACTGCGACGCGAGGAAGAAGCGGCAATAGATCGGGCATGCTTCTGGAACTCACTCGCAAGGAATCCAGCAGTGTTCCGCAGCTGTACTGCCATACTACGCTGGAACTGGGACAATCTGTCATCCCCAGATCGACCGGTAGTGCCGTAGCTCAAGTCATCGGTGAGCCCCATCAGGCTCTGCACTGGATCTTCCTCCGGCTTACGGAACTCAGTCACTCGTCGTTGCATGGCGAAGCCCGGTGGCAGCTTGAGGTCCTCTCTCGTCAACCTTGCCGCCGTGTTATTCACCAGGGCCACCCGCATGGATTGAATGACTTTTCCAGGGGTAGGCGCAATGAGGTCCGGCCAGTCATCGGGAGTCGGAACCTCAAGGTCCTCCGGCTTGAACACCATCTGTTCAAAGGACATCGCACCCATGCCGCGGTGTCGGATGGCAATCTGCAATGACTGGTATGTGTTGAGAAGCGATCGGGCCATACCATATGTTGAGGGAATGTGCGGATGAAACACAGGGAGGGTCGACATGCTTGCAACAACTGCATCCAGGTTGGAGATAATCGCACCAACCTTGGCTTCGAGCTCCCCCCTGTTTCCATACTCCGGGGTCCACCGTGCATCAATGGCGGACACAGTCTCACCAGTATCCCGGTTGATGAGCACAGGCGTAAATCGGTCGCTGGCCATCTCCCTGATGAGATTGCTGTTCGACTCAACTCGGTGTCGGCCCTGGGCCAGCCGGTTCGTGACAGCGTCAAGCGCATAGTCACCCGGAGGATACATGGCACCCTGGAACACATTGTCATCGTTGATGTTCGGGTCCATGACCCTGGCTAGCCCATCGGCAATGGATCGAAGGTGTTCGGCATTCTCAACTCCCGTGGCGCCCTTCGCCACTTCCGCGATATGCGCCTTCATCTTAGCAGCCTGTTCACGTCGAGCCTCAGTTTCACTGACTTGGCTCTCGAAGTGCGCATAGCCTTGGCGACCCTCGGCAGTAGGTCCCGCGGCTTCCACACCACTGAACGGCTTTGGCTTCTTCATCGCAGATAGCGGGATCGTCGGCACGGCAGGCGGTCGTGCAGCGTCCCGATTGGCGGCGACTGTTCGCTCTGCATCCCGGGGAGTAGGCAAGTTCTCGAATGCTTCAGTCATTCCTTCGAGAAGCTCATTGAACTCCTCATCGGATTCCTCCTTCTTGACCTCAGGCATCGCTGCATCGCCATCCCCTTGCTGTCCGTCGGCATCGGAGCTATCGCTAGACTCTTCATTGTTCGTAGCAGCCGGAGCAAGGCCGGGCGACACCGGCATTGCCTGGCCAGGCACAGGAGTAGCGGGCAGCTCAATCGGATCCGGATGACGAATACCCGGCAGATCAGCCAAAGTCGTCTGTTCCTGTTTGATCGGATTCTCAGGAGCAGTCGGACCTGCATCGTCAGCCATTTCTTCTTCATCTTCGTCATCGAAGCCAAGCTGACTCATGTCAACGGTCTTTGCGGCTCGATGATCGGCGCCGCGATCTGCCCCTTCGATAAGGTCCTGCACTGTGGAGTGCACAATGGCCTTCACCGTGCCCGTCGACCTTTCTTCCGGAACTGGAGTGCGCGCCCACATCTTATCGTGGGCAATCTGATACTCCCGTCGTGTAGCGTAAGACGGAAATCGTGCGAGAGCCGCAAGTGTAAACATCGAGCAGATACGGGTACACAGGACCCCGATCGTTTTGGACTCATGCATGATGTGATATCCTTTCAGGTATGGTAGTCCTTCCAGGATAGCGTCAAACGACAGGGAGAGGAAGTTGGACCTCCTGATTTCGTCCCAGATCGACCTCATCTCCTCTCTGTATTTCTCGAAGAGAGGGCCAGGAAGAGTCGGAAGGAAACCCATGCTCGGTGACACTGGTCCGCAAAGGGACACCGATCCGTAGATCGTGTTATACTTCTCAAGGGCGTCCCGTGCGGTCACTTTGGCGTATTGTGATCGTGCCATATCGATGTCACCAGTCAGCTTATTCCAGCCTTGGTCCATCTTCCACAACTCGTCTCCTTTCCAGAGGATGAGGATGTGAACGTTCGATGGCGGGACAGATGGGTCACTCCGCATCAGTTCGAGAGTGTCTACCATCTCCTTGAGCTTTTCGCCCTCATCAAACGCCTGTACCCGAACTTCGGACTCAGGGAATCCAAAGCTTGCCAGCGGTTCTTCAGATGGGTGTTCATCTCACCAGCGTGCCAGGATTTGGCAGATCTGAAGGTTAGCAGGCCATCGTGCATGACAACGAATCTCTGCGGCTTGCTGGGTACTGCCGGCTTGATCGTTGGCGGAGCACCTCCAAATGCAATCGTGGATGCCATGGTCGTGACCGTTCTGATCCCGTGAATCGAGACAGCCACAAGGGCATCGGCTGGGCTCCAAATAGGCGCGCCAATGATATCCGTCGTATTTTCTTCATCGTATACGATACCCTTGATATTCTTGGCGGGCGTGTAGCCGAAGTTGCCGAGCAGAGCACCGTATGCCTTTCGGTAGTGCCTGCACCATGCCTCCCACTCTTTGGAGGGTCCTCCGGCAATTGTCTCGAGCTTTGTAGGCTTTGGCAAACCTTGGCTGCCTTCCTCACCCAGGATGGGTGCACGCAACTGAAAGAAAGGAGCAAGCTCGATTCGGTAGCTAGAGGACTGGAGCTCGGATAGCAATGCATACCTTCCACCGACAGTGGCTTGCTCGCTCGTCCCGTACGAGTCGGGCATCCAGTGATTGCGTCGAAGCACTATCGGGTTGACGGTGATTCGCTCCGTTGCCTCACCACCACCCGCCGCAGCCTGATCATCGGCCGCGGTCGCTACAGGCTGCTCCGTCTCGGTAGATGCAGCCTGTTGGGTAGTGTTGCCCCCCTGAATCGTTAGGTCGGCAAACTCAACATTGTCGCGCGCGACACTGTCTCCCAGCAGCTTCAGAATGCGAGGATCGATCGGGCTCGCCTCCATCCACGGGTGCCAGGCCACGGCTTTCGTCCCATCGGCACTGAGGAATCGGTGTCCGTGGACGACGTAGTTCGGGGAAGTAGAAACCCCTTGATCGCGGGCATCCAAGAGGCGGAAGGGCCTGAACGCGATTCCGCACAGCTCGAGAAATCGAGTTCCTACGCGGATCTGCTTCTGGGATCCCCCCAGCTTCTTTGTCGTGCGACTGTGGCTGTTCACCATAGTTCGGGAGACGCAGATCATCACCTGGAACCAGTAGCCTCCGCCGAGGTACGTGCCAGATGCATAGCTACCAGCAGCCTCGGGGGCGTGTCCAGTCACCCAGACGCAGGGTTCGTGACTTCCATGATCGTCCGTCACGTAATCCTCCCCGAATACACCTCCGTGTGCAAGGATCGACCAGAGGTATCGGAGATTCGTTCCGTGAAGGAACGTTTCCTGAGGATCGTATATGTCCGAATTCATCGCTGGACATACACCCATCCGTCAGTCGGGCGGATGGTGATCTGTGACGCACCGTCCTCGTAGGTCATTTGGGTGCTGGCTCCCCAATTGAGCGTATCATCGATGCTGACGCATCGCCCGGGGTAGGCCTCAGCCATCGCCTTCATGAACGAGACCCACCCGCGCATCAGCGGGTTATTTTCATCGTCGTCTTCGTTGCGAAAGGCGGCCACTTCACCAATCCCGTTCGCATCCACGGCAGGAAGATCGTAGCCGTGTTCCTTGCGATCATTCTCGAGGTGAGTCGCCTGCTCTTTCAGAGAATTCAGCGTGGGAAATCGGTTAAGGGCCTTGATTGCCAGAAACGCTCCAGGGATGAAAGAAAGTGTCGGCCTGAGCTGCAGAAATCCCTTGAAGAACTTCGCGGCTTCAGCCGGGTTGACCACATCCCTTGACAACTCAATGGGCGACAGCTTGGTGAGGTCGTTGTGTTTGATACTCGTATCGGTCCTCAACCATCGCTGTTCCGCAGTCGAACTGCTGTATCCCATGACATTTCGATTCCAACTCGCAAGAGGCGACGGAATGTAACAGGTTCCCATGAGACGGAGCGTATCGTTGCTCAGTGTCTCTCGAGACCCCTTAAAGGTTTGCGCTTGGAAGTGCATACAGTGGCGAGCCAGTGCCATCGTAAGGTCCATTTTCTCGCGGACCCCTGCGGCATCACCGGACAACGTTGCCACTCGGGAAAATGCAAGAGCGCACATCACCCTGTATCGGTCGATGAAGTCCATAAACTCTCGGGGGTACTGCTTCCTCTGCTTATCCGCAAGCGGATGATTAGAGAGAAGGAAGGAGTCAACTAGTTGATGCAGCTTTTGGTCGAAACCAGAGTTGCATGCCAGCTGTTCGAGGCGCTGCCAGATTGAGGCCTGTGGGATCTCTTGGACCCCGATCTTCAGCATCATTGCTTTCATCCTCAATCCTATCGGAACGTCCTCGGAGCGCTTCCCACCCCCAGTAGACTCATCTCTCGGGGTCTGAATCGGGACTGGGGCTTCATCGGCGCCCATGTTGGCGTCATCCTGCTCCGTAGGGATCGGCGGAGCAGGAGGCCTTTCCGTAGTTGGCGCAATCGGGCCGCTCGGAAGGCCTTCCCCGCAAGGCGAGGGAGATTTCGGCTGAGGTGATCGGGCAGCCGGTGTCTTGGCGGCAGCCTTCTTCGGTGGCTGCTTGTTCTTTCCTCCCATCGCGGAGAAGTTCGCAGCCCGTGGCAGCTACAACCTGTCCTAGCAGGGAGCGCAAGTGGGCTATGGACTGAGTCGTAGTAGAGGTGGTCTGTGATGGTCGGTTGACGAAGGTGATCCATGATCGTTGCCCTTAGAGCTCCTTACCAAGCTATAGTCAAGTGTGAGTGTGTAAGTATGTGCATGGCCTTGGCGTCTTTGTTTAAGCAATCGGCAACGCGGATTGCTGTGAGCCAAAAACCGCAGAATTCATGAAATGTTCTAGCACAGCCCACAATGCAAATCGAAGCTCTTTCGGGTCGACCCTTTTGGCCTTCTTGTGATTGCATGCAAATCGTGACATGAAGATGGGCCCAAACCGGGCAGGCATGAAAATCTCGCACATCCACGCATGCTGAGAACATCGACCAGAGGAGCACGAACATAGCTTAACTGGGCAAAGCTCGTGCGATTCAGACCATCGTCTTATGTACTCCCTACCCCACAATGGGTTTCCCTTCGGTAGCACAAGGAATGCAGGGATTCCAGATGACCGGGCAGCGGAAGCACACCCGAGTAATTTCTTGGCTTCCCATCCTTTTTCTTTGAGGTCGCCCCTCATTTCTTTCCAACCCCTGCTCTTGAAACCGGCTTCTCTTTTGTTAGCGTTGCCAGCAATCGGAACAGTAACAATACATACCGCAGGCGTAGGCGGCCCCTTTGCATTATCGTCGAGACTGAGATTGATACTTCGAGCATGAGGGAATCGGATTATGCCTTCGCCTCCGATATGAATACATTTTATGGCTGCTCCGAATTGGTGAGCATCATCAATTGAAATACCCCCTGACGAGACATGTCGAGGATGAAATCGTTGAAGGGACTGTGACCAGTTTCAAGATGTACCCCCCTGGTTGGACAGACAGAGGGGAGAGCAGAGAGAGCGGGAGCGGCAGACAGCATACCAGAGGAAATAAGAGTACCTTTACGAAAATGACCAATAGACATAAGGTTGCGACCCCACACTTTAGCATCAGTGCAGGCCTTGGTCAGGATATCACCAGCCTCAAACTGAGAGGGACACGTCACAAACAGAAAGTCACCAGCGTGGTAGCGTTCATTCAACGCAGAAATATCGATACGCTGGGTACGAGACATATGACGCATATTAGGATTGTGACCAGTGATAATGACTCGGATGGCAGCTTCATTGTCTTCCATGACACGCAAACGGAAGCGACGGCCCAACATATACTCCCACATGGAGAGAGCGGGCAATCCCAGTTTATAGACGGCGTGATCAAGGGAGACAATTTCGGCTTCGGGAGTAGACTTCGACACAGAAGTCTGCTTCTTGGACAGCGCATTAAGAGGCATAAAGCTACGCGGGCCAAGAAGACACATGAATACACCAGACGTGCTCTTGGAATCAGTGCGGTCGCCCGCAAGATCAGCATCGCAATAGAGCACAAGCTCCAACATCTCGGGCGCATCACCAATCCAACCATATAAATTGAGATCGAGGGTGGAATTGATATAACACACCAAACGATGAAGCTTCTTGTCACACAAACCATCCCACTTTGTGATGAGACTAGCAAGTGCCTGCACAGGACGGATGAGATCGTACCGTCCCATACGAGCACCATACAAGATTTTCATCAGGACAGCGGCAGCGCAGTCACCGAGAACGCCCTTACCAGGAGGCACAGGCGTATCGGTGGGATGGCCCAACAAGCGGTTCACCTCGGGACGATCCGGATTAGTATCGAACTCCGGTCGTGACTCATCGAGAAACGGCGTGTCAGCCGACCGCAAGGTGGCTTTGTATTTCGGACCACAGAGCTCGAGACACATTGCTCCATGAACGATCGCATATCGTACTTGATCATTCGGATTTCGCGAGGACCGACAGAGCCCTGAGCGACAGTAGTGCCACGATCGCCAAAAGTGAGCTCGGGAAATGCCTTCTTGGGTTCCTCGAAACGCGTCCAATAGGAGCGCGGATCAAAAGAATTAGGAACAACATGGGAGAAAGTAACATGCTCACAACCCAAATAACGTTTGATGCTCGAGGGTGGCTCCAGTTTAATCTTTGATGCCATGAGCTCCCACCCTTTGGCCAGATTGGCCTTTGGTCCACTGAGCTTAAAATCATCGACGTAGACCACGAGCATAAGGTTAAGCTTGGGATGGCGAAACACGCTCTTCCAGTCAGGGCATTGCTCGAAGCCAACAGAGCGGAGAGCCTTTTCGCAATGCTGTTCCCAGAACCCACCGGCATCCGGGTGCCCATAAAGGGCCAACACAAGACGCACAACCGGGTCATGATACTTTCCATGCCATTCGGGCAGCCATCGATCTTTGGGCAGTCGCACCCATGTGGCGGGGCCACCAAGCTTAGCTTGAGTGTAGGCGGACTCGCCGTCAGCAACTTGTATTTCGTGACCGGGCAAGAGACCGAAAGCATCAGCGGCCTTCCCTGCCTCCATGGTCGCTGATAACCTGTGAAAAGCGGAGGATTCCACTCAACTCTCGGTCACAAAGCCCAAGGCAGCCGATCGCAGATCAAAGCAAAGCAAGCGGTGCAAAGCAGGACAATCAGAGATTAAAACCGTAAGTTTGACGCTCAGCGGAAAGGCAACACTAGAACCCCCAGGCGCTAGCGGACCTTTTCCTGCACGCCTGTCCTTTGGGAAATTTGTACTTAAGTACATTTTTTTTTCTAAGGACAGGCCAGCGTCACGCTGTTTTTTGTGCTTTCGGAGGCTTGCGTGTTGGGGGACCTGAGCCGGGAGTGATGGAAGGCAGCCACTTGAGCCAAAAAACAAAAAAAATAAAAAACAAAACAGTTCTGGCGGATTTCAAGCAAAAACGGAGAGATACATGTGTGCATTATATAGTATGTGTATGTATTTTGTAAGCAAACATGTGTTGTGTAGCGTTTAGAAGAACCCCAAAACCCTGAAAAAGACCTTTCCCTTCCTTCTCTCCTCACTTTCGCACAGAATGCAGCAAACATGTCGCGTGAAATGCCCAAGCTTCGTAAGCATCGGATGACATCAGTCACGATTGCGTTGTCAAGCACGTAGATACGTCCTAATAAGTAATTCCGTATAGATTGTGGCAACCGCAGTCAGGACAAACAAAGGCTGCATCAGGGGAAAGTAGCTGCGATATTTGTTCGGCCATCGCAGTAATGTGACACGTACGTAGACAAACAGTACGTTCTTTACTCCGGAAGCCACAGCAAAGTTGGACCCCAGATAAATAATTTAGCCACCGTGCGAGCCCTGAAAACTACACACCCCGCGCGGAGCCACCGCGAACCCTTAGAAACCTACACACCCCGCGGGGCCTAACCCATCAGACCGCGGCTACACCATAAACCCTGGCTATCATCAAGCCAATAAACGCCAGCAAAGCACCCAACCCACAAACACGGGCCGAAGTAAACCCCAAACCCTATTATTCCGCTGTACTATAAGCCTACACGCAAACAATTAAACGTATCAACGAAACCCGAGGAAGCCTGACAAACTGAAAAGCCTCACCCTCCAACCCCAAACCCCAAACATCAAATGCCAAGCCCCGCAGACCCTAAATCCGAAACATCTTGTACCCACATGTACCCCGAGCAAAAGCAGGCCCTAAGCCCCAAGCCCAATTTCTCAATAGCTTAAACCCCCGACCCTACAGTATGTGAGGCCAAATATATGATATCTGAAGACTCCAGCGAGAATATGCAGGCCTAGATTCCGAAGACTCAAACCAACCCCTAAACCCCAAACCCCAAACGCGAAGGCCTAAACCCGAAACCCTAAAAACTTAAACCGCCAACTCCAAATATTATATATGTACATATATATATATATGTACATATATAATATTTGGAGTTGGCGGTTTAAGTTTTTAGGTTGTCACGAAATCTGAAATTGCCCAGCCCACCCCAGCGCAGACACGACTGCTCGCAAGCCACTATATTTACCGGCATCCATGCACGCTCATGCATGAGTGGCAAGCCAATGCGCCAACAGATGTTGCCCGAAATGTTATTTGGGCGGCATCGCGTAGATCAAGCTATGCAAAATTGTTGCACATGCACTCACGCAGCTATATATAGGGCGCCCCTGCGAAATGATATTTGGGCCTATAGCTGTGGCAAATCTCACTCAGATGTTGCCCGAAATGATAGTTGGGCCTGAGCAATATATCAAGCTATGTGAAATCGCAAAAGTTGCCCAACGAATCGAACTGAACCGCTTCTTGTTTTACCGCCCCGCCAGCCAGCAGTTATACTGCAAGAGCCACCTTTGCAGCACTCGGAGCGACAGCGTAGCGGCGTGCACGGCCCCACGGGCACATTTCATGACTTTGCCGACAAAGTCCTCCTCGAGATTGCACCCGGCGTACCGGGGATTCAATCGGCTGTATGTCAATCTGCAAACGCATTCGCAATGATATTGATGAAACTTTGGCCTGATCTTATACCTGAGTGCGGTTCTGCTCATATTCTTGATCGTTAGCACACTCCATGCTTGCATGTAATCACATATTTAGACGGGAGGCCGTGGCTCCAGCATCTCGAGATATCGCGATGCCAGGGCCAGGTAGGAGTGGCAATACCATCTGCCGAGCCTTGGATCATCACAGACTTCTACAAAATTCGTTTTTGCACAACAGGGCTCCACACACACGCAACACCGGTGCAGCAACGGTTCTGCTGCGCCAGCATTGCCTGCTCATCCGACAGCCAGATTGAGCAGGCGTCCAGCAAATTCGAGAATGCTGTGATCGACCAGGCATTCACTGCCGCCAATCGAAGCTCGGGAATCGTTTGGCAAACCTCCTTAGGCCCAAATCCTATACAAACCACAGCTGAATACAAGCGTGGACCGCAGATCGTCAAGCAGAGAATATCGCAAGGCAAGAGGCAGACAGCCGTTCGGCTAAGTACGCCATCCTTATATAGGCACATGCAATGTTTGTGCTTTGCTCCCTTTGCGCTCTCCCTATACTCTCCCTCTCTGCTGAATTATTGGTGTGCCAAGCAACAAGACACGGTTTGCATATCCTTTTCCCGGCCCCTTCGGGTACTCCAATGTGACCGCATCGATTCCCAGCTTCACCAAACCTCAGATATATTTTGCGGATGCAGCACGAATTGTCAGTACGGAGTGGTTCCAGCAGCCGAAAATACGAGCAGCTGGGTGACTCAGTCCATCAAGAATGCTGGGTCGGATATGGTGCTCCGTGCACCACATCTGAAAGTCCACATGCAGGTGATGCAACCTTTCATCCCACGTTTCGTAAGCCTGAAACTGCGGAGAAAACTTCGCCAGCTCCATAACATGAGACGCAGTGGCATCCCTCTCAGTTCCCAGATACAGGCAATGGAGCAAATCTGGATACTCACAGGAGTGGTGGTAGCCAGGAATTCTCCACATCCTCGAATACGACACTTTGCGGCGCAACATGCACGGCGGACACGCACTTGGTAATTGTCTAGAGCCTGAACGCAAAGTTAAAAGTTTCCAAACATAAGTCAAGCCTGGTGACGCGATGTTTGCACCAACGCCTAAGACAAACGAAGCAGCGCGTGCAATAAGTGACACCCGCGACACAACTCAAGCCAGCTCCACACCACACTTGCATTAGAGCACCATGCCGCCTAGCTACTATCATTCGAAGCTTCATCCAAGTCTGCCTGGTTATCGAAGCCCTCACGCATGTCAGCCCAATGCTTTCCAGGTGTGCTGCCATCGCACAAGCATCTCGGGCAGATTCTGCCGGCGTTCTGCTCACGAGGAGCATTGCTAGCAAGGTTCCCGTAGCTTCTACATTGTTCCAACCATTCCCTTTTGTGCTTCCAATCTCCCTTCGATATGACAGGGTGCATGGTCCATCCGTGTTGGCCTTCGCTGGCGGGGTCGCCACAAATCCGAAAGGAATCGGCGTAGTAGCGCTGTAGCGCCTGAAGCGTGATATTCTGGCCGTTGTCGTAGACAAATCTGTCTGATCGCACAACCTCAGCCATGATTCACACACACTGTGTGCATGTGCACATCCGCTGCACGCATACATAAGCGACGTCTGGAATTCACATAGATGCATTAGAGGAATCTAAAACACCGGCCAGGGCACACAGAACGGGAACTTCTGCAGCATCGAGTCGCCCCGGTGGATGGCCAAGGGCGAAAGCGACAGGATCAAGATGCTTTTGCTCCTCTTCCCAGTACCCTCATCGCCGTGAATCGACACGGCCACCGCTTTTTGCCTGGCCTCCTCCGGCCAGGACTGCACCGGATGATTCCTTGTATATGTTGCCGGATCGACATATGAAACATTCCACGTACTGCACTCTAGAAAACAAACAAGACACAGTCCACACACACCTGCATGCTGCGAGAAAAACGCATCCCCCATGGCTCGCTCTTGGCCTTCTGCCACCAGTCCAGCCAGTCGACAGTGCCCGCCCTTATTGATTGCGCAGTGTGGATGGAGAATTCAAAACATCACGACATCACCAACATGCGAGAGCATCTATTCCAATCTATGCATATGCACGCATGCAATGCCAGCAAGCATCAGCTCTGCGATCAAGCCAGAGCAAACCATGCTCTTAAAGAGAATATGAGGCAACAGCACCGGCAGCGTTTGCATGCACTTATTCTCAGTCGACTGGGCCCTCTTGCTCTTCTTCTTGGGGTTTCGCCTCCTCGGCAAACCAGCCCTCCTCAAGCGACAATTGATTTGTCGTCGCACTTCTTGTTCTCGTCGCGCTTCAGCACGCATATCTTTCATCATGAGGGACACCGAACTCAAAGGGCATACTAGTGGAGCCTCGGATATCCTTGCATACATTCCGACATGTTCTTTAGACGGCATACATATATTATTTATATTTAGACATCTAATATAATTCAGACCGGCGACATCGCTCTTCGAGGAAGATACAGCCTTGCTCAGTTGCTCCTCGATGTGTTGCGCACAACGTCCTGATGCGCCCAAACTCGCAGCCCACCTGGTACCTTGGAACCGGGCATCTGCGTGCATGATTTGCCAAGGCATGCAATGATATAAGGTATTATAACCATTGTGCAACAAGGCACTGGGGGTCACATTTGCATCCCCTGCTTCTGCGACGGCCGCAGACGCCACTTCTTGAAGAAGTCCGGAGCTGGCTCCCCGGCCCACGTGAAAACCGAGTGTTCTGCTCAACGCGCTTTTCCGCAATGAAAACTCGGCAAAAGATGGTCTTCTGGCAACAGAACCATCACTGCCAGCAGTCGCCTGATTTCTGTCCAGGCTCTTTTTCAAATGAACCAGTCTCTTCAGCAGCGGCATAGGAGCCCAGGCTGGGGTCAGACAGCACGAAAAGGAAAGCCATGATGACGTGTAGGGTGGGCTGCATGGGTGGGCTCGTGTAGGGTGTGGTGGTGCATGGTGATACATAGTGGCATGTTGCATACCAAAGTGCATAGGGTGGTCTTGCATGGTGCATGGTGGTATTGTGCATGGTCGCATTGGGGAGTGAATCATACAAGTAGTATTACAAGGTGACCGATGATCCAGAGGTTGAATGAAAGAGAACGTCATCGCATGACTCAACAAAAACTCTACATGGGGCTGGGTTGGCACCTCGAACATAAGAAGCATGGCCGTGCACACATATGCTCATGGACGACTGATGCCAGACTCAAGGACACGCGCTTCAGGCTTCAAGCCATGCATGACAAGTCGACTACACAAACCGCATCAATGCTTTTGGGGGATGATCGCACTTGATGCTGCCGGCCGGAAGTGACTCAAGGCAGGACTGCAGTACACTGCAAACCCCAGGCACTCCAGCATGCGGCGGCCTCCTGTAAGATGCACAGCACACTAATCATTGATGCAGAACGCCAACTTCAGGGTTTCGGTGTTTCGGACTTAGGACGCAGGATTTTGGAGCTTTGGGTTTAGGATCTACAAACACTTCCGGAACAAGGTAGCAAGAGTATATCTGCGATGGCAGCTAGTCACACAACATAGAGTGCCGCGCATGCTGTTCTCAAAAGATGAACTGCTGGCCGATCCCCGCTCACACTCAGAGCACACTGGTTTTTTCAGAGGCAGAGTGCTGAGCACAGCAACCCTCCAGCCATCAGCAGATCGAAGGAAAGGAAAAGGAGGCTTCCATGGGTCGGATGCAAAATAGCGGTTAATTCGGGAACCTTGATGGTATCAGCAGGCGGTATGAACCCCGAACACCAACACGTCCCAATTAGAATGATTGATGCAACCAAACCACACTATGCTAAACACTACATACATATATAGATGTATATGCCACTCCGAAAACGAGAAACCATGAAAACACATACATACAGACAGGGCTCAGCTAGGACCTACGGTTCGTTATAAGACGATTTACAGGGTTCTAGCTGTTTAGGATTCGACGTATTGTGCTATGTTTCCTACTCAACCGCTACCCACCCACCCACCTATCATACCTAGACCGGCTACAACCATATGCAGAAGCTACCATATATGCGCCTCGGTTTGCATCCGGACCTAAGCCTGTGCTGCAGCCTTTGCAGCCGACTTGGCTTTCTTGGCCGTCTTATTCGCGGGACGTCGCTCCGAAGCGATCCTGAGCCGAACAAGAATCGTGATCTATTTTACGAATAACATCAAGCTTCACATGGATCGACTGTCACACACAATATAAGCTGCACATGCCAACAAAAAAACATCCTATATATATACATCTGAAGCAAGAAGCAGGCCATTCGCCACTCGAAGATGCTTCTTGAAACCCTCCACAAACACGGTAGCCTAGGAGGTGTCGCATGCAGTGTGCCGAGAGGCAAGGGTCAAGGTCTGCACACACACACACACACACATACACTGCACATCGTAACCGAAACATCTGCCCAAGTCGCCTCCAGCAGGGCCGATTGCACATCGGCGGCCACTGGCTCTGTCCCCATGAGCTGGAGCTTCTTGCGACAAGCCCCGATGCCTTCGGCACAGTCCTTAATCTTCCCCATCAAAGCCTCCTGGCTCTCGAGGACCTCCAACCTCAGATTTCGGAGCAGATGCAACTTTGCACCGAGAAGGCTTTCCCGCTGAAACATGGTGTTCGCCTGCCTAGGCACTCTGCACACGTTTTCACGGCTTGCCCCTGGGCCGTGTTCGCCGCGGCCACCCACGACTTCACGAAAAGTCCAACGTTCTCTCCACTGCAGATCAACTCCATGTCGGATCCCTGCCCAGGCAGGCTATCTATCGAGCTGGGATATGTGCATGCATGCATGGGACTATCACGTACACACGACGCGTGTGCCTCCGGCTTCGGAACTTTCGCCTTCTTGGGCGGCGGCTGGGGGTCTTCCGTCGTCGTGCCGGGTGGCGCAGGCGCACTGCCTTTTCCCTTTGGAGCCGCCTTGCCGGGGGCCGGCACTGGCGGGTTCACCGAAGAAGTAGCCCCATCAGCAACTGGCAGGGCGCCGTTCATGGAGTCCAGCTGTGCCGCCACGGACGTGGCGAAGTTCGGGCAGACGCCCATGCTGATTGCGATTTCGTCCTCATTGTTTCCAACAGCACCGTGACATGAACTACTATACAACAGCATCCGGATCCGGACATGAGACAGTAGAAAAAGTGCCAAGACGCGATCGTACGAACCGTCAGGGTCCGTCGCTGGCGGCCGTAATATAGAAATGTCTCCATATCAGGATCATTCCGATCGCAACTGGTCCTGACACTTTCTGTTTTCATTAACTATTATGGAGCACACGGTACCCTAACTGAACTGCAAGACATGATCTTCACGCAACCGGTCCCTTTGGGCTCTGCTCTGCGTCTTGCAATGAAGGATAAGGCCTTCTGTTCGTTGCCCTCGTGAAAGGCGAGTATATCACGCCAGCAATAATATTCACCTGTGCATGACCACATCACATAGACCAACTAAGAAACCTTCCAAAAAAACGACACACATATTCGACAAACTCCCAGAAATATAGCACGGCTATACGTATAATATATATATATATATATATATACATACATATGGATATACATTATCTTCTGTATTTCGTATATGCTATAATATGAGAAAACTTCAATATAGGAATATGCGGATCCACCTTCGTCTTTGCTCTCCTCCTCGCTCTGCCGGCGGAACTGGAGGGCACATTCCAAAGCCGCAGGGTTACCTTTGGGATGACGGGATCGATGAATACATCTTTACACTCTCAGACACACAACGTGTACATTAATAATCTCAGCTACAGAGTACACGAGGCTACGGCGATACCCGTCGTCATATAGTTAGTGCATATACAATAATATATAAGCCTGGCCACAGCCTGTCAGAACAAACTTCTGGAACATTGCCAAGCGCGGTCCGCCCTGCACCCACACCTTCTTCAACTCCACTGCTCCCGGTGAGTTCTCGCAAAAGCGTTGGAACGAGCGGTACTCAGTCCTGTGGGTGCTTGAGTTGACCACAGGTCCCGTCGGCGGGGCTTTCGTCACAGCGGTCTGCGGTGGCAAAGGCGTCGAAGGAGCAGGTCCTGTCGGCGGGGCTTTCGTCACAGCGGTCTGTGGCGGCAAAGGCGTCGAAGGGCTCGCAGTGCTCGGCGGCGGCAAAGGCGTCGAAGGGCTTGCTGTGCTTGCCGGCGGCAAAGGCGTCGAAGGGCTTGCTGCTGTGCTGGCCGGCAAAGGCGTCGAAAAAGGGCTTGGCGGCAAAGCCGGCTGCGAGTCGATGATCTTCGTCTTGTCAACGGCCTCGACTCCAGCATCAGGGGCTTTTGCAGCAGCCACAATGCTGGCCATGGTCTGCTGAATGGCCGCAAGCCCCGCTGCATCAACACCATGGCTCACCGCCGTGCTGAGAACCGTCGCCAGCATCGTCGTCATGGCATCACTCGTCGGCTTTGCTGCAGCTGCTGTCGTCTGCTGCTGAAGCGGCACAGTCGGCAACGGCATCGGCTGGGGTACTGCCGGCGGCCCCTTCGGCACAGGTTGGCTGATGTCGGAGTCGACGGAATCCGCATCACTGGTCAACGACAGCGAGCTGCTCGAGCGGTACCGCGACCAGAAGTTGCCATACATCGCCTTCTCCTGCAAGGTCAGCTCCGGCAGCGCATACTCATCCTGTTGAATGAGAAATACAAAGAAAAATCATGCCAAATTATTATAGATCGCAGAAAATCACAATTAGCTGCTTTGCATAAGGCTTGACATATCACGAACCATCACTGCTCTACGTGGTGAATGTCCTTCACAGCAGCAGCCTTCGGCTTCGTCCTTGCCGCACTTTTCGCTTTCGCCGTCACGGGAGTCGGCGACGGCGACGGTGCCTTCACCAGCAGTGCTGCTGACGTGTCCGGTGCAACCAAGTCCTGCGAGACAGATCGCATTTCGGTCGGCACCAGAAAACACACACAGAAAGAAAATGTCACACTGCATGCATTATATTATGTGTCCCATACGACGGTGATACATCCTACACGTCGTGTGTTAGGGTTTAAGGGTTAGGGTTTAGGGTTTAGGGTGTATACATAGACCGGCCACGGACTCAGGTTTTGCGAATATTCCAGACAACATTAACAACGGAACCTGCCTGGGAGACTCGAGCCACCTTTGATGTGTCATCAAAGGAAGCAGCCGAAGCCAGTGTTGACACAGCGCTGCGATTCAGCCGGGGCGGGGGTTCGGGCGTGTCATTCACACTGATTGGCTCCTCCTGATCCATCTGCGTTTCAAGCTCTTGCACCATCTCCAAAATGGAGGGAGTTCCAGGCTGCTGCAGGAGCGTCCTTGCTGGCGGAAGGTTCTGCGGAACTGCACACGGAGCTGTCACCTCTTGCGGTCCACTTGCTGGCGGAAGGTTCTGCTGAACTGCACTAGGCGGAGCTGCCACCTGCTGCTGCGGTCCACTTGCCGGAAAGTTCTGCGGCGGATCTGCACTAGGAGCTGCCACCTGCTGCGGGGGGCCACTTGCCGGAAGGTTCTGCGGGGGCACTGCACTTGGAGCTGGCACCTGCTGCTGAGGGGGGCCACTTGCCGGAAGGTTCTGCTGCGGGGGAACTGCACTTGGAGCTGCCGTCTGCTGCGGGGGGCCACTTGCCGGAAGGTTCTGCTGCCAGGGAACTGCACTTGCAGCTGCCACCTGCTGCGCACCTGCTGGAAGGTTCTGCTGCGGAACTGCACCTGGAGCTGTCATCACCTGCTGCTGTGGTACACTTGCCAGGAGAAGGTTCTGCTGCGGAACTGCACAAGGAGCTGCCACCTGCTGCGGTCCACTTGCCGGAAGGTTCTGCTGCGGAACTGCACTTGGAGCTGTCACCTGCTGTGGCGGAAGGTTCTGCTGGGGAACTGCGCACGGAGCTGCCGCCTGCTGCGGTCCACCTGCTGCTGGCGGAAGGTTCTGCTGGGGAGCTGCACAAGGAGCCGCCATCTGCTGCATTCCACCTGCTGCTGGTGGAAGGTTCTGCTGCGGAGCTGCACAAGGAGTTGCTACCTGCTGCGGTCCACCTGGAAGGTTCTGCGGAACTGCACCCGGAGCCACGTGCTGCGGTCCACTTGCTGGAGGAAGGTTCTGCTGAGCTGGACTGGGCGGAGCTGCCACCTGCTGTTGCGGTCCACTTGCCTGAAAGTTCTGCGGCGGAACTGCACTACTGGGAGCTGCCACCTGCTGCGGGGGGCCACTTGCCGGAAGGTTCTGCTGCGGAACTGCACTAAGAGCTGCCACCTGCTGCTGCTGCTCTCCACTTGCCGGAAGGTTCTGCGGCGGAACTGCACTAGGAGCTGCCACCTGCTGCGGGGGGCCACTCGCCAGAAGGTTCTGCGGAACTGCACTAGGAGTTGTCACCTGCTGCTGCGGTCCACTTGCCGGAAGGTTCTGCGGCGGAACTGCACCAGGAGCTGCCACTGCCACCTGCTGCTGCTGCGCTCCACTTGCCGGAAGGTTCTGCGGCGGAACTGCACACGGAGCTGTCACCTGCTGCTGCGGTCCACTCGGCGCAAGGTTCTGCTGAACTGCACTAGGAGCTGTCACCTGCTGCTGCGGTCCACTCGGCGCAAGGTTCTGCTGAACTGCACTAGGCGGAGCTGCCACCTGCTGCTGCGGTCCACTTGGCGGAAGGTTCTGCGGGGGAACTGCACTGCTGGGAGCTGCCACCTGCTGCTGCGGTCCACTTGGCGGAAGGTTCTGCGGGGGAACTGCACTAGGAGCTGCCAGCTGGTGCTGCTGCGGTCCACCTGCTGGAAGGTTCAGCTGTGGAACAGCACCATCACGTGGCTGCAGCATCGTTGACCTTGTATAATCAGCAAGACTATATACTATAATCTAAGGCTATCCAGAACTTCTTAATTAATTCATTGAGAAATAATCTCTCTATACATATATATATATATATATGTATATACACACATATATTATATATGACATATATATGTTTACATAGGTATGTCAATATTGATCCGGCAAATACCACAAAGGGAAGCTCAATCCGCGGCTGCATTCTTATGTACCTGCTGTCCCTTTCCCATGGCAGTATGACAATAAGTAGCCTCCGGCACCCACCTGTCGCTTAATATGTAGTCCCCCCGAGCTGCGGGTTGCGCTCGCTTTTGTGTTTGTGTTTTGTGCCCGCAGGCACACCCAGCCTGTCCCCTGCGATAGCGCTTGCGATTTTTTGTGGTGTGCGTTGTGACCAGCCTCGCCGCTTCCCCTCCTACATATGTCAGTGGTCTTTTCCATGCAACGCGGTAGCGCTCGCGAAATTTCTGCGGGGTTGTTTTTTTGTGCCCAGGCTCGTGTGTTCCGATGATTCCAAGGGGGTAGCCCCCCCCCCCCCCCGCGGTAGCGCTCGCGAATTTTCTGTGGTGCGGTTTTGTGCCCAGGCACGTGTGTTCCGATTATTCCAAGGGGGTAGCCCCCCTCCGCGGTAGCGCTCGCGAATTTTCTGCGGTGTGTTTTCTGTGCCCAGGCACGTGTGTTCCGATTATCACAAGGGGGTAGGCCCCCCCCGCGGTAGCGCTCGCGAATTTCTGCGGTGTGTTTTCTGTGCCCAGGCACGTGTGTTCCGACTATTCCAAGGGGGTAGGCCCCCCCCGCGGTAGCGCTCGCGAATTTTCTGCGGTGTGTTTTCTGTGCCCAGGCACGTGTGTTCCGATTATTCCAAGGGGGTAGGCCCCCCCCGCGGTAGCGCTCGCGAATTTTCTGTTGTGTGTTCTTGTGCCCAGGCACGTGTGTTCCGATTATTCCAAGGGGGTAGGCCCCCCCCGCGGTAGCGCTCGCGAATTTTCTGTGGTGTGTTCTTGTGCCCAGGCACGTGTGTTCCGATTATTCCAAGGGGGTAGGCCCCCCCCGCGGTAGCGCTCGCGAATTTTTTGCGGTGTGTTTTTGTGCCCAGGCACGTGTGTTCCGAATATTCCAAGGAGGTAGGCCCCCCCCGCGGTAGCGCTCGCGAATTTTTTGCGGTGTGTTTTTGTGCCCAACACCTACCCACCCGCCCCCGCGTGTGCTATTTTTATGTGTGCCGTGGAAAGAGCAACCCCCGTGCTTATAGTGTGTGTGTGTGTATATATATATATATATATATATTTATATTTATTTATGTATTATTACTGTTATAGAGTAGGAGGACAGGAGAGGAGAGGAGAGGAGAGGAGAGGAGAGGAGAGGAGAGAGGATGGGGAGGATGGTAGTGACGCCGAATGGCATCTTCTGCCGCACCATCTCCTGTTGCTCTGCAGAAAGCCCAATCTGACCCAGCAGCAAAGCATCGATCGAGGAAGTCACTTCCTCGGATTTGTTTGCATACATATAGATATGTATATAGGAGAACATACCAACACACAAGCAATAGTGTGTGTGTATACATAGCAAGCATCGGAAGCTGCAGCCGCCGGGAGCACAGCCGGCGGTTTGCCGGCAGGTTTGGGTTTCCCCATCATCGAATTGCGAATCTCAAAGCCGTCACTACAGACTGCAATGCTTGATTTCCACACAAGCAGCACAAGAAACAAGGATGACTGATCCATCGCGAACCAATGCTGAACGAATCTCACAAGCTCCGAAGCACATCGGATGCCATCGCGAACACGATTTTCAGGGTTTTGGGTCCTACGTGTTGAGTTCACAGATTCTACGCATTTTCCCTTGTTTTTCACATGTTTTTCACATGTTTTCGACAAGTGTGTTTTCAGCATAATGATGGTGATCAAACGTTACTCGGATGTTATTTGCAACATACTTTTCAGGTTTTGGGTCCTACGTGTTGAGTTCACAGATTCTACGCATTTTCCCTTGTTTTCGACAGCTTTTTCACAGGTTTTCGACAAGTGTGTTTTCAGCATAATGATGGTGATCAAACGTTACTCGGATGTTATTTGCAACATACTTTTAGGTTTTGGGTCCTAAATGTTGAGTTCACAGATTCTACGCATTTTCCCTTGTTTTCGACAGCTTTTTCACAGGTTTTCGACAAAGGGTTTTGTGCCCTTGCGATGTCGATCCAACACACACACAGAATCATGAGATGCTATTTGATGATGTTTGTATGTTGCACGCTGTTGTTCTTGAAGTCCACATTTGCATTTCGTGACATCGCCCGGCAAGCACAACCCAGCATTGCCTTTCCCCAGGTTGCTGGGCTACAAACCTTTGCGATGCCCTAGGCAAAATCGCTCGGCCAGACCTTCGGCAGCCTTAGCTTTCCACTATTCAGCATAAAGTGCACCACCTGTAGCAGCGATGCCTGAGCTCATGCAATGGCAGGAGACGTACCGAGATGGTTTGTTTCTCTCAGTGCCGCCTAAGTACGTCCTCCTGCCAATCGATGGGCTCCGCAAACAGCAAGGTAATTTGTGCCTTCAAGTCGTACGTGTTGTCGTCAGCGGCAGCGAACACGTGTGGCCACGATTGCTCGTGGCATCCAGCACAGGATTCCTGTTTTTCTTTTTTTCTGAATGGGTTCCTCTCTGTGAACTGTTCTCAGGCCTCTAGGATCATCGAAACAGCCTCAATGCGATGTCTCCGTCAAAACTCAGGTTTAGCTAGCTAGATTACAGTAGAAGCCAGAAAGTTGGAACATGAGTTTAGGAGGATTAGTGCCCGTTTCCTTTACCTTAAGGGCATGAGGATACTAATGTTCCAACTTTCTGGCTTCTACCATAATCTATGGGATACGATACAAACCCTGATCAAGCAGAATCTGGAATCCAGTGTAGAATTGTAAACCTCCAAAGATGCAACGATCGAGTGGAGCCGACGATGGCTGATTCATCGCCAGCAGCCAGGGCCAGGCGACGTCCAGATTTGGATGGATGGATGGGCTCTAATAAAATGAGTGTATATGTATACATATGTATATATATATATCAGGGACATTATTTTGTGATTATTTTTATGAATAGACCCTAAGGCTCCATGTACCCTTATAGTAGATTGATACTTAGGCCTTAAAGTATCTATATAGGGAGTACTTTGGGGCTTAAGTATCTACTACAAAGGTACATGGAGCCTTTGGGAGATAAATGGTTAGTTGCATATATATATATATATATATATATATCTATATATATCTATATATAGTCAGATATCAAAGACGAACAGATAGATACAGCGGGGCTTTTATCAGACGAGCAGTCAGCAAGGTGTCGGCTTCGGGGCTCCAGACTGGGTGTATTCGTGTACTCAGTACATTAGTACGGGCTTGGGGGTGTAGGGGTATATAGTTGACAGCACAATAAAGCGGAATAACTATTGCATGGGTCAAGTTATAACAAACTTATCTCTCCAACTATCATTTGGGAGGGCAAAGTTGAAGAACATCCCCAAGTGCGGATGGATGTTAAAGTCTATATTATATTGCTTCAGGTTGAAAGAAAACTACAACCTGTAGGTTCAAGGTTCAGGCTTTGGAGTACGTATATAGAGGATATACAGGACACTATATGGCGCTCATATATAGAGGAAACCCCATCACAGTCCTATCCGCGTGACACCGAAGCCCGAACTCCTGCTATATATGCAGAAATACTCGCCAACGGACACCGAAGCTGCAGCAAACCGTACCCTAACGAAAAGCCCAGCATCAGTTTAATCGTATAAAGTCCATGATTCTGTCCTACCGGTTCCTCAAACATAATCGAGAAACTTCTACAAAGCGGCAGACCAACATCCCAGCGCAACCGGCGATATATAACCCGGCCCAACACTGATTGCTACGTGTAGGTCCCAGCGTCCTCGCAATTGGCAGCCGCCCAAGCATCGAGCACCGCTTTGGCGAAGTCCGGGGTGTATTGCCTGGGACCAGAACAATTAGTCATCGAATAAAACAGATGTGATTGTGCGGTTTGCAAGTGAAGGGCTCCGGCTGAAATACAACCATCGATGTGTCGGGAACTTTATTGATCAGGTTATCTCAACGTCAATTCTAGATCGAGGAAGTGCGTAATATTCATGGGCGAAACATATGCCGGTTGATCGTCGCAGAAGGCTTGATACTTGAAGTTTCGGTTTCCGGGTCGCAAATTGCGGACTTGAACTCTTTCTGAATTACGGAACATAACAAACTTACATAGAGGATTATAGGCGTAAAGTCCACTTGGAAGCAGGTCGCAGTGCCTTGTACAACGAGTTCGTCCATGAATGAAGCACGTACTTATGGTGCTAAGGCTTGGAGTTTGGAGATGTCAAAGCAGTTGATCTAGCTGCCCAACCCTTTGTATGCTGGACCCTAGCTACATGGCAAGAGAAAAACCCCTGAGTGTTGAATATACGATAATCAGGTGTACCCAGCAAGCCTAACCTGAATGAAACAGCATAATGACATAGTGTTTAGCCATTGAACCTTACAGCAGCCAAGGGCACTGAGTGTCCTTCACGTCCTTCGGCTTGCCAGTCACAGTGGGGTTGCCACGTTCCTGAGATGTATTCGCATGCAAGATTCTACCACAGCACGAACACAAATGCGACGATTATTAGAGATTCGTCATTCCCGACTATGGGATCACACGTGTATTACATGATGTGTCACCCCATATCCCGATATATTGAGTATAGAATATAAGGCTTACAATAAGAAAGGCATCTCTATACACCGGCATCATCATGCGGTGATTCTACGTCATTAATGCGTGGGCTTGAGGTCGACATCAACGTACTATGGGAGTGTGTATACATTATATGTGTATGTCGGTATACATATAAAGTGTGCATGGATGCCATGTAATGTGTTATGCTACACCTTAGCATATATATATATATACACACACATGTACACACGAACATAGAAAGCAATCGTCTGTGTGTGTGTGTATATATATATAGATATAGACAAAAACACATATACATGTGAAGACGTACACACGAACAAACATATACACACATACATGTATGCACATAGATACTATACATATACACGCAGATATACATAGACATGTAAATGCGTGTGTGTCGGTATGTATGTCTAGAAAAATATGTACAGTTTGGCTGGAAGCATTCATATGTATGTACGCATGTGCGTAATGTGGCTGGGATCTAACCGGGAAACATGCGATAGTGTCTAAGGTTGCCTCCTTTGACATCCCTAGTTGTAGAACCCATGCTATAGCTAAGTTGGGGGCACGTAGCGATAAGTGTGCCTCAGATTCGAATCAGACACACTGATGTTCAGGCGTTAACCCTATAAAGAACCCTATATTATAATAATGCATTCCCTAAACCCGACAACTTGGTTATGTACAGTTTGCCACTGAAGGTCGTTCATCGCTCGCTTGACGATGTTCTTCCGTACGTTCTTCCACCCAGGGTGCTTGGTCGTAGATCTGCTTTCAGAGAGGTCGGCGAGTTCCTGTTTTCGGGGAGTTCGGATCGTGTGGGTCTATACATGGTTTGTGCACAGCGCATAGCCCTGCCCCTGATTTCCAGACCAGTGAGACATCACGGCTATGAAACCTCAAACCGTCCTTGAAGCATGTGTGCTGGGAGTACAGATAGGACGGCTTGGCTGTGGCAGCCCCGAAGCTGGCCATCTGGACACGGAACTTGTAAACCTTGGCTGTGTGCATTCGAAATGATGCAAGATTGGCCGCCGAGCCACAGCAAGAATCCTACAACAGACCCTATCGACTGGGAATTGCACAGGGTTTTGAGCGGCCATGTCTTTGAAACGAGACAAGTTCTCCATACCACCAGTCGTGTTGTGCGTAGGCTGCTCGAGGAGTGTGAAAATACGCATCGCACGGGCCAGCCGCATGATCAGGAAGCTCCTCGTAACGTCAGCAGGAGAACAGCGAATAGAATTCGTGAAGGTATAACATCATAACACCCACGGACATGATATGTTATTGTAGCATTTCCAAAACTAGCAGCACACTGATTGTTTGCATACGCACATTACTCTAGATAGGGGTCCTCTTCGCCAGTAAGTTGCCAACACGGACAGTGGGGCGGCACTGCAAACCTTCAGGAAGAAGAGCATCTCGGCCGGAGGTGTACATGTTGAGGAAGCAGAACGAGGAGCCTGGAAAAACGAATTTCAATGAAAGGGTGGGGATCAGGATTGGTAGTTCGTGTCGCAGCCACGAACCTTAATTCTCAACGAACCTTAATTCTCAAAGTATTGAAATGTTTGCGTGTTATTTTAAGGCATTTTAAGGGTGCATCAGGGATTTGGGGTTCAGCCGCAGTATATGTGCGTGGGAACACGCCGTAAATACATCAAGTGCGTCAGTCCGCTGTCCGCATGCTAGGATATCTCCGGTTGTATAGCTGGACAACACAGCAGCATATTTGATGCATGAAGACCAATCGCGAGATTCGCGTGCTTAACCCTGAAGACATGCGCGGTGCTAAAAGATTAAACACCCACATGGTTGCATAACATCCTCATGTCCTCAGATATTAAGAAGAGCTACTGTCCACGAATGAAAACATATGCTTCAGGATCGTGTATAACCCTCTATATGTATAGGCTGTATAGGTACCTGTACTCAAGGAAAGTTTATGGTTCTGGCAGCCAGAAATCTACCATCGGTAGTGCTATCCGTGCAGTGAAAGCTCGCGTCTCACAATGATGTGATGCCTCCGATCTTGCCAAAGTATAATGCTCCAGCTGTATAGCGTTTACCGGTCTTCGAATCGATCATGCTCCTTGATCACGGAACACTAGACCCTAGCCGCTGATTCTGCACCTGCTGCTATTATTATACTGCCGCAGGATTGTCTACAGCTTCATGGAGAGGGCGTGCAATCAAAAGGCCGGCTGGAAACTTGCTACAAGATTGTGTGTAAACGGTGTCGGCATGCTGTGGCGGAGCAAGGCAACTTGTCAAAGAAGATCCCATCACTATGTTGATGTACATGTTGGGCCATTCAAGAATCGCGCATGCATCAACGTAGGTCCATGCATTGCGGTGGCATCGTCGTCATGGATCGATCTGGGACAGATTTGCAGCAACTCTGCGGACATGCATGCTTGGCACGGCTGGCTGTGGGCCTCGTGGGAAACTTCGTCTTGTCGATAATGCGACTAAGACGAAGTCCCGAAGTCCGTTCGGCCATTTCTTGTATTTGGGCCCTCCTATATCGAGACTCATCCCCACCAGACTACCAAGATCGATCCTGCTGTCTTTTTTCTAGCCATCTGCTACATCAGCTGACACATGCCGAACCCATATACTGCTTGCCAGCATATAACGGATGCCTAAACCGGCTACAATGTAATGTGCGAGAGCTGGGGAATCAAGGTAGCAATGCAAGTGCGGTATACGTGGCTTCTGCGTGTCTGGACGATGCGATGCAGAGGAGAATATGATGAGGCTCGGACGTGGTAATCGAGTATATGTAGCTCCGCGTGAGTAGCACTCCTATACCTATAGCAGATTGTCCAACCATGCATTGTAACATCATGCAACCATGCCCAACCTGACAACTTACATCCTGATGAGTCGTAACCTGTGACTCCGAAACATAAGACCTGGCACCAGCGACTCATGCCCCCTTAACCTTTGCTGCAAGCAGCATGCACACTGCATCATGGGTTGCGGTTTATTCTACATGGGGGCGATCGAAAGCATAAACGAGAGCTCAGTAACGGAAGTTCGTAACTCCGAGAATTCAGGAGTTGTTGTCTAGGATAGCACCAGCTACGACTGAGTTTTCTTTTAGGGAGGGGTTTGCCGATAGTTGTCAGCTTTCCTGCTTGCTTCGTTGACTGTCTAGGTATAGACTGAGGTTTCTTGGGTTCACGGATTGCGAGCAGCATGTTTTATTGGAAGCCAACAAACCTCCGACACCAAATAATAGGATGTTGATGTACATGCTACACAGACATATTCATGATCTAGTCAAGCTTCCCCCAAGCTCCATATTATGATCGGGCTTAAACATAGATGTCTAATTGAATATACAATATGAACCTATCCAACACCATGACCATAACCACAAAAACAATAATTTTCAAACCCCAGAAGCAAACCCCAAATTCGCGAACCTCCAGCTCGCATAATACATCTCGAGATCCGGGCCAAATCCCTCAACCCATAGGTTCCAGCCCCTGTCTTTGAATTGTGCGAAATTTGGAGCCAAGGATTTACCACTATACTTGCAAATACTTACAACCTGACCCGCTATAACAAAATACAACAAAACGACAACTCAAGAAAGAAACCCATCCTGATATTTGTAAGCCCTGTACTCGATCCGTGTTATTGTGCAGTGAAGGGACATACCGGAGCCATCGTTACAAGGCCGCCAGCTCGTAGCCTTCGAAGATACACAAGCGCCAGCCTGAGCCAAGAAGGAATATACATATGTAGGCCGAATAGCAAGCAGACCACGACGCATTGCTTTGTGCAATGATGCACAAGACTGACGCAACGTTTGTGCTGAGGGTCGAGATACATATGCATATATGTATATGTATATATATATATATATATATATGGGATGGGCTTGGGTGCATGGCTTCGCAACACAGAAACATTCGGAGCCTATGGGCGTATGGTTTACGACTGATGTCGCAGCTAGACGTACATTGACGTACATGCAGCACACACAAACACGTGGCAGGGCTATACTATATAGTGTCGTCCAAGGAGCAAGAATCCCCAGGGCTCGGCCAGATCATTGGTAGCACTGTATGACACATCGATGGCGCGTGCCGCGAGTCCCCTTAGGAGTGCCTCCGAATGAATGGCCTCGGATGCATCGCAATATGTATGACGAACAAAACGCCAGGGCCACTGCGTACATCTACTGCATGGATCTGCAGCGTGAGCGAATCTTCCATATGTGCCGGCAGGAAGCTCCGACCCCTGCAAAGATCTCGAGCACATCAAGGTCCCCACTTCGGCGCTCCTAGGTGTGGTTCTATATAGCAAGCTAGGATAGCTTTGGATATTTTGTTTGGGAGTGCCTCTGTCTGAAGTCAAATATAATTCAGGCAAGGCACGAAGCCACGCATAAAGCACAACAGGAAGAGGATCACGACGAGGGCCCTCGGCCTGATATGTGTATTGTTGAAATAACGAATGTCACACACTGTACTGTAAGCATCCGGATTGTGTTATTGCAGCGTCAGGGGCACACCATGGTCCAGGAGGTTCTGAACGAGCGGTCGCGGCCCATTCATGGCAGCTGGGAGGAGCATGTTCAAAAAACTATATCGTTTACTATACATCGACACACAAAGATGATTTTCAGGTATGTGCAACACAGCCAGCTGCAAAAAAACGAAGCCGTGTGTGCAGGAGCGTATTCCATGAACCCTTCTACTCTGCGCATGTCTCGAATCCACCGGAAGTTTGTCCAGAGACTGGCGGAGACCTCGTGTGCACATGACCTCAGACGTGAGGTACTTGAACCCTGCATGTCATAGTACAATCACGGCTGGAACAGGCAACAGATATGTGAGGATGTACCGACATATACGCCCAGCGTTCCAAGATCGCACGGGTCTTTTTTCAAAGTCGGGCGCCTGAAAGCATGACCCCCATCATCCTGAACAGTTCCTGCTGCAAGTACCGTACATAGCATACGCACTTCTTGCAGGCGAATTTCTGGCATCGACCAAATATATATGTATATAATGGTGATGGAGTCGATCTTCAGCTGAAGCGGCGTTTCTTGCGCTCCTCCATGGGCATGTTGTCGATGATCACCCTGCATCGATCAGGACAGGGAAGATTGCTTGGCAACAGGATATGTGCACAATGTTGTTGCAAGTATACTGGCAAGGCGACAAAGCTAAGGTTGGGTTAGCAATCTGTGCCCTCATAAATGTAAATATTTTTTTGTACCCTGACATATCGGTGTAGATTAGATACATCATACATAGGTGCCACAGGCACAATATACACTTCACCTGGAACCATAGGCTGCAAAGTCAACCTGATGATGTGATCCCACGTTCGGCCGAGATTCGCGCGAACGTTCGACTGCTTCCACAGGCGATTGGCTTCCTAAGTCCAAGGTCAAGATAATGCAGCACTGTGGCAATGCACAAAATATATATATATATATATGTATATATATTGTGCATTGCCATTCGAAAGCATGAGCCGGGGCACCGTCTGGTTGATGCCATGCCTCTCCTTCGCGAGCCTGCATGCAAACCATGTGATATTAATTTATGCACACTGCATGCTGCATGGAGCGCCAAATCAACAGACTGCGAGACAAGGCCTCAAGAAGCCTTGGTAAGCAGTCCACATTGGACCGCTGTTCTGGTTACGCTTTTTTTTTGGCTCCTGCTATCAGCAGAAAACACAACCGCAGCAACAACACAGCTTAACATCAGGCCGGCAATCTCTGTGGACGTCCTTGCTTTCGGTGGCCTCCTCTTTGCCCTCCTCATCGTCCTTCTGCTCGGCTTGCTCGTCCAGGTCGTCGGCCTCCTCAGATTGATTTCAACTTCCATGGGTACCTCCATGTATGATGTCACAGTACAAACTGGAATTAAGATTAGCAGCATCTCCAGCATTACCATCATCATCGTCGGAATGCTCTGCGTCTTTGCCTCGCAAAATTAGTTAGTCATGCTAGTCGACTGACGAAGAAGCAGCCACGTCTGCGAAATGTGAGGCTAGCGGCCGTTTGGCTCATCGTCGGCTTCTGGATCGGCATGCCCACCTACACATCACGGGGCCACACCACGAGGAAAGAGTAACCCGCAGAGCCCCTAATTCATAACCCTTGTGAATAAAGCCTGCATTTTGGATTTTGGGTATGCAGGTGTCCGAAGCTACAACCCCAACCCAAATCCGCCGGACCTCCTAAATCCCAATGTCCGAACCTAGAAACCCCTAAGCCCTAAACCTGATCCAAGCCCTCCTAAACCCCGCCCAACGTCCTTACCGGATGCGTAAACCCTACCTAAACCCCAATCCTTTCTAAAGATGGAAAACAGCATGGGAAATGGAGGCTAGCTATGGCACATTATCTATAGATAGATAAAGATATAGATATAAAGAATTTTTAAGTATATATATGTGTATATATATATACATAATATACACATACTGAAACACATGAACACCCTATTGCAGTAAGGGGCTGTCGCATAGGGGCCGAGCAAGTGAACGCGAGCAGGAACAAGAAAAGCTACCGACTCCAGGACCAAGAGGATAAAACATACATGCGATTATAAGGGACGAAAGATATGAACTAGCAACCCCATCCTACACCAACCCTAAACCTTGTGTTTTAAGGCGATCTCCCAGCCAGCTTGCCATGACGCAACATATAGTCCTACATACACCGCACACAAACCTCCGAATCTAGAGAAAAGTCTGGCTCGGCCTGCGTCGCCAGCTGCTTGAGGCTGCGGTGCGCCTGCTGAAGCATCACCATCAGCATCTCCTGCACGGCACGATCCAGACGTAGACTCCAAGAAAAAGGCTAATGATGTATGCATACAACAGATTCCGAAAGTATATTATGTTTCCCTGCAAAACTGCATGCACCAATATTGGCTGGGGCACCTCCAGCACTGCTCTTGCTCTTCTTCTTCTTCTCATCAAGCAAACTCTTGAATTTTGCTTTGTGCTGATTTAGTGGCTCCAATTGAAACACCGGTGCCATGGCAGAAAGCTCGGCCGTAACAGCTTCCAAGCAATCAGGCGCTTTGCATGAAGGCATAGGCAGTCCTGTCGACCAGGGCAGTGTCTCCATCTCGTCTGGATTCTGAACATGCGGAGCTTGCTGCAATCCTGCGAGCATGCAATACATAGTTTTTGGCTAAACTCTGTGATGATGATCTCCTGCTCCCGGCTCCCCATCGGGGGGAGGAACATCGTAAGCCTTCTTCCTCGGCGCCTTTCGCTCCAGCAGCTTGTCCAGGGGAATCGCCTCGCTGAGACAAGAGCTTGCTGTATGTGAGCCCTTGTAATGCTTGAATGCCGGCCTTGAGCCGTCGCATGCTCTCAGTCCGCGCTTTCCTGGTCTTCTTGGCTTCTCGGATCACATGGCCCGCCTCGTGTGCGCTAGGACATAACATCCCGGTTAAGCTGTAAAGATGATCGGCTATAGAACGATGAATCTGCGTCCGAGATGCCAAACCCTTCAAAATCGAGGCCTGCTGATGCGCCAGCTCTTCGTTCGCAGTCTCCTGAGATGTGGCAGCAGGAAAGGCCAGGAATAGGCACACACGAAAAATACCAATGGTCGCCTAGCGTCCCCATATTTCTTGCTGATGCAAAATGCCAGCTCATCTACGG